>JARYGA010017240.1:0-46493 GCA_030545235.1 Helianthus tuberosus | reverse complement strand
TTACCCTAAAAATCCAAGGATTCCAACGGTGTAAACGGTTTCCTGAAATGAGTTACGGATAATTTCCTAAACGCGAAACTGTGAAATTTTTCTTACGCAAGCCTAGAAAAATTCCCCCACTTGTCTGAAATGGTTTCAAGTTCGAAATGGTCCTAGATTGTTCGAAATGGCTATCCGAATTGACTCTTTATCCGAAATGAACTAAACAGATCCGTAATGAGACAGTCTGATCCGGAATCAAGCTTAACTGATCCGAAATGCAAGTGGAACTTGTCCGAAATGCAACTGATCTGGTCCGAAATGCAGATATTTGATCCGAAATGATCCGAAATCAATGTTATTGTGTCCGAAATCCAAATTGTTGATCCGAAATGCAAGTTAGGAGATCCGAAATGCAGCTTTATGATCCGTAATGCTTGTTACTGGTCCGAAATTGATGCTGTTTAATCCGAAATGACTGATTTCCTGTCCGAAATCAATCCGAAATGCAACAAAACTGGTCCGAAATGCTGGTATTTGATCCGAAATGCAAGCCTGTGAATCCGAAATGATCCGAAATGCTTAATTTAGATCCGAAATCCCTGCTGTTTGTTCGAAATCACCAGCAGAACCCTAGCACAGCCGTCAAAACACGTCCAAAACTTCGATTTTCTGCAGAAACGATTCTGAACCAAGCCAATCGAGGGCGTAATGCTCTGATACCAATTGTAGGTCCCGTAAGCCGTATGGATCGTAACAGAATCGTCGATCAAACCTAGAGTGTGGAATCCTCTAGATCAGATTTAACAGAAAATGAGTAGAACACCGAAATCACTTTAAACCCGATCTTTATTGATTATCTTCCAACGATTACAATCAATCAAGATCCTAATTCGTCCAAGCCTTTGTCTTTCATGAATTCTCTCCAAGAGTGATTAGAAGATTAACCTAAACCCTAATGCTAAGCTTTGTTTATATAGGACAAAGCTTTGCACATGGGCTAGGTCATGGACTAGGCCCATTTCGCCTACCATCCCCCTATGTGGGTTTGGTTTGGCCCAATCACTCTTAATTAACTATTACAAACCTAAACCCGCTAACTGTTTATCGTTTTACTAATTACAAGATATCCAAAGACCAAATCTAAGTTGTTGTCACAAATATGCACCAACAATTTTCTTGACTGTATATCTCTTAAATATCAACATATACACGTGTGATTTAGTTTACGAAGATTTTCAAGAGTCTTTTTTTTTTACCCTAAAAATCCAAGGATTCAAACGGTGCAAACGGTTTCCTGAAATGAGTTACGGATAATTTCCTAAACGCGAAACTGTGAAATTTTTCTTACGCAAGCCTAGAAAAATTCCCCCACTTGTCCGAACTGGTTTCAAGTTCGAAATGGTCCTAGATGGTTCGAAATGGGTATCCGAATTGACTCTTTATCCGAAATGAACTAAACAGATCCGTAATGAGACAGTCTGATCCGGAATCAAGCTTAACTGATCCGAACTGATCCGAAATGGATCTGTCTGATCCGAAATGCAAGTGGAACTTGTCCGAAATGCAACTGATCTGGTCTGAAATGTGGATATTTGATCCGAAATGATCCGAAATCAATGTTGTTGTGTCCGAAATCCAAATTGTTGATCCGAAATGCAAGTTAGGAGATCCGAAATGCAGCTTTATGATCCGTAATGCTTGTTACTGGTCCGAAATTGATGCTGTTTAATCCGAAATGACTGATTTCCTGTCCGAAATCAATCCGAAATGCAACAAAACTGGTCCGAAATGCTGGTATTTGATCCGAAATGCAAGCCTGTGAATCCGAAATGATCCGAAATGCTTAATTTAGATCCGAAATCCCTGCTGTTTGTTCGAAATCACCAGGAGAACCCTAGCACAGCCGTCAAAACACGTCCAAAACTTCGATTTTCTGCAGAAACGATTCTGAACCAAGCCAATCGAGAGCGTAATGCTCTGATACCAATTGTTGGTCCCGTAAGCCGTATGGATCGTAACAGAATCGTCGATCTAACCTAGAGTGTGGAATCCTCTAGATCAGATTTAACAGAAAATGAGTAGAACACCGAAATCACTTTAAACCCGATCTTTATTGATTATCTTCCAACGATTACAATCAATCAAGATCCAAATTCGTCCAAGCCTTTGTCTTTCATGAATTCTCTCCAAGAGTGATTAGAAGATTAACCTAAACCCTAATGCTAAGCTTTGTTTATATAGGACAAAGCTTTGCACATGGGCTAGGTCATGGACTAGGCCCATTTCGCCTACCATCCCCCTATGTGGGTTTGGTTTGGCCCAATCACTCTTAATTAACTATTACAAAGCTAAACCCGCTAACTGTTTATCGTTTTACTAATTACAAGATATCTATAGGCCAAATCTAAGCTGTTGTCACAAATATGCACCAACAATTTTCTTGACTGTATATCTCTTAAATATTAACATATACACGTGTGATTTGGTTTACGAAGATTTTCCGGAGTCCTTTTTTTTACCCTAAAAATCCAAGGATTCCAACGGTGCAAACGGTTTCCTGAAATGAGTTACGGATAATTTCCTAAACGCGAAACTGTGAAATTTTTCTTACGCAAGCCTAGAAAAATGTTTCAAGTTCGAAATGGTCCTAGATGGTTCGAAATGGCTATCCGAATTGACTCTTTATCCGAAATGAACTAAACAGATCCGTAATGAGACAGTCTGATCTGGAATCAAGCTTAACTGATTCGAACTGATCCGAAATGGATCTGTCTGATCCGAAATGCAAGTGGAACTTGTCCGAAATGCAACTGATCTGGTCCGAAATGCTGATATTTGATCCGAAATGATCCGAAATCAATGTTGTTGTGTCCGAAATCCAAATTGTTGATCCGAAATGCAAGTTAGGAGATCCGAAATGCAGCTTTATGATCCGTAATGCTTGTTACTGGTCCTAAATTGATGCTGTTTAATCCGAAATGACTGATTTCCTGTCCGAAATCAATCCGAAATGCAACAAAACTGGTCCAAAATGCTGGTATTTGATCCGAAATGCAAGCCTGTGAATCCGAAATGATCCGAAATGCTTAATTTAGATCCGAAATCCCTGCTGTTTGTTCGAAATCACCAGCAGAACCCTAGCACAGCCGTCAAAACACGTCCAAAAATTCGATTTTCTGCAGAAACGATTCTGAACCAAGCCAATCGAGAGCGTAATACTCTGATACCAATTGTAGGTCCCGTAAGCCGTGTGGATCGTAACAGAATCGTCGATCTAACCTAGAGTGCGGAATCCTCTAGATCAGATTTAACAGAAAATGAGTAGAACACCGAAATCACTTTAAACCCGATCTTTATTGATTATCTTCCAACGATTACAATCAATCAAGATCCCAATTCGTCCAAGCCTTTGTCTTTCATGAATTCTCTCCAAGAGTGATTAGAAGATTAACCTAAACCCTAATGCTAAGCTTTGTTTATATAGGACAAAGCTTTGCACATGGGCTAGGTCATGGACTAGGCCCATTTCGCCTACCATCCCCCTATGTGGGTTTGGTTTGGCCCAATCACTCTTAATTAACTATTACAAAGCTAAACCCGCTAACTGTTTATCGTTTTACTAATTACAAGATATCCAAAGACCAAATCTAAGTTGTTGTCACAAATATGCACCAACAATTTTCTTGACTGTATATCTCTTAAATATCAACATATACACGTGTGATTTAGTTTACGAAGATTTTCCAGAGTCTTTTTTTTTTACCCTAAAAATCCAAGGATTCCAACGGTGCAAACGGTTTCCTGAAATGAGTTACGGATAATTTCCTAAACGCGAAACTGTGAAATTTTTCTTACGCAAGCCTAGAAAAATTCCCCCCCTTGTCCGAAATGGTTTCAAGTTCGAAATGGTCCTAGATGGTTCGAAATGGCTATCCGAATTGACTCTTTATCCGAAATGAACTAAACAGATCCGTAATGAGACAGTCTGATCCGGAATCAAGCTTAACTGATCCGAACTGATCCGAAATGGATCTGTCTGATCCGAAATACAAGTGGAACTTGTCCGAAATGCAACTGATCTGGTCCGAAATGCTGATATTTGATCCGAAATGATCCGAAATCAATGTTGTTGTGTCCGAAATCCAAATTGTTGATCCGAAATGCAAGTTAGGAGATCCGAAATGCAGCTTTATGATCCGTAATGCTTGTTACTAGTCCGAAATTGATGCTGTTTAATCCGAAATGACTGATTTCCTGTCCGAAATCAATCCGAAATGCAACAAAACTGGTCCGAAATGCTGGTATTTGATCCGAAATGCAAGCCTGTGAATCCGAAATGATCCGAAATGCTTAATTTAGATCCGAAATCCCTGCTGTTTGTTCGAAATCACCAGGAGAACCCTAGCACAGCCGTCAAAACACGTCCAAAACTTCGATTTTCTGCAGAAACGATTCTGAACCAAGCCAATCGAGAGCGTAATGCTCTGATACCAATTGTTGGTCCCGTAAGCCGTATGGATCGTAACAGAATCGTCGATCTAACCTAGAGTGCGGAATCCTCTAGATCAGATTTAACAGAAAATGAGTAGAACACCGAAATCACTTTAAACCCGATCTTTATTGATTATCTTCCAACGATTACAATCAATCAAGATCCAAATTCGTCCAAGCCTTTGTCTTTCATGAATTCTCTCCAAGAGTGATTAGAAGATTAACCTAAACCCTAATGCTAAGCTTTGTTTATATAGGACAAAGCTTTGCACATGGGCTAGGTCATGGACTAGGCCCATTTCGCCTACCATCCCCCTATGTGGGTTTGGTTTGGCCCAATCACTCTTAATTAACTATTACAAAGCTAAACCCGCTAACTGTTTATCGTTTTACTAATTACAAGATATCTATAGGCCAAATCTAAGCTGTTGTCACAAATATGCACCAACAATTTTCTTGACTGTATATCTCTTAAATATTAACATATACACGTGTGATTTGGTTTACGAAGATTTTCCGGAGTCCTTTTTTTTACCCTAAAAATCCAAGGATTCCAACGGTGCAAACGGTTTCCTGAAATGAGTTACGGATAATTTCCTAAACGCGAAACTGTGAAATTTTTCTTACGCAAGCCTAGAAAAATGTTTCAAGTTCGAAATGGTCCTAGATGGTTCGAAATGGCTATCCGAATTGACTCTTTATCCGAAATGAACTAAACAGATCCGTAATGAGACAGTCTGATCTGGAATCAAGCTTAACTGATTCGAACTGATCCGAAATGGATCTGTCTGATCCGAAATGCAAGTGGAACTTGTCCGAAATGCAACTGATCTGGTCCGAAATGCTGATATTTGATCCGAAATGATCCGAAATCAATGTTGTTGTGTCCGAAATCCAAATTGTTGATCCGAAATGCAAGTTAGGAGATCCGAAATGCAGCTTTATGATCCGTAATGCTTGTTACTGGTCCTAAATTGATGCTGTTTAATCCGAAATGACTGATTTCCTGTCCGAAATCAATCCGAAATGCAACAAAACTGGTCCAAAATGCTGGTATTTGATCCGAAATGCAAGCCTGTGAATCCGAAATGATCCGAAATGCTTAATTTAGATCCGAAATCCCTGCTGTTTGTTCGAAATCACCAGCAGAACCCTAGCACAGCCGTCAAAACACGTCCAAAAATTCGATTTTCTGCAGAAACGATTCTGAACCAAGCCAATCGAGAGCGTAATGCTCTGATACCAATTGTAGGTCCCGTAAGCCGTGTGGATCGTAACAGAATCGTCGATCTAACCTAGAGTGCGGAATCCTCTAGATCAGATTTAACAGAAAATGAGTAGAACACCGAAATCACTTTAAACCCGATCTTTATTGATTATCTTCCAACGATTACAATCAATCAAGATCCCAATTCGTCCAAGCCTTTGTCTTTCATGAATTCTCTCCAAGAGTGATTAGAAGATTAACCTAAACCCTAATGCTAAGCTTTGTTTATATAGGACAAAGCTTTGCACATGGGCTAGGTCATGGACTAGGCCCATTTCGCCTACCATCCCCCTATGTGGGTTTGGTTTGGCCCAATCACTCTTAATTAACTATTACAAAGCTAAACCTGCTAACTGTTTATCGTTTTACTAATTACAAGATATCCAAAGACCAAATCTAAGCTGTTGTCACAAATATGCACCAACAATTTTCTTGACTGTATATCTCTTAAATATCAACATATACACGTGTGATTTAGTTTACGAAGATTTTCAAGAGTCTTTTTTTTTACCCTAAAAATCCAAGGATTCAAACGGTGCAAACGGTTTCCTGAAATGAGTTACGGATAATTTCCTAAACGCGAAACTGTGAAATTTTTCTTACGCAAGCCTAGAAAAATTCCCCCACTTGTCCGAAATGGTTTCAAGTTCGAAATGGTCCTAGATGGTTCGAAATGGCTATCCGAATTGACTCTTTATCCGAAATGAACTAAACAGATCCGTAATGAGACAGTCTGATCCGGAATCAAGCTTAACTGATCCGAACTGATCCGAAATGGATCTGTCTGATCCGAAATGCAAGTGGAACTTGTCAGAAATGCAACTGATCTGGTCTGAAATGCGGATATTTGATCCGAAATGATCCGAAATCAATGTTGTTGTGTCCGAAATCCAAATTGTTGATCCGAAATGCAAGTTAGGAGATCCGAAATGCAGCTTTATGATCCGTAATGCTTGTTACTGGTCCGAAATTGATGCTGTTTAATCCGAAATGACTGATTTCCTGTCCGAAATCAATCCGAAATGCAACAAAACTGGTCCGAAATGCTGGTATTTGATCCGAAATGCAAGCCTGTGAATCCGAAATGATCCGAAATGCTTAATTTAGATCCGAAATCCCTGCTGTTTGTTCGAAATCACCAGGAGAACCCTAGCACAGCCGTCAAAACACGTCCAAAACTTCGATTTTCTGCAGAAACGATTCTGAACCAAGCCAATCGAGAGCGTAATGCTCTGATACCAATTGTTGGTCCCGTAAGCCGTATGGATCGTAACAGAATCGTCGATCTAACCTAGAGTGCGGAATCCTCTAGATCAGATTTAACAGAAAATGAGTAGAACACCGAAATCACTTTAAACCCGATCTTTATTGATTATCTTCCAACGATTACAATCAATCAAGATCCAAATTCGTCCAAGCCTTTGTCTTTCATGAATTCTCTCCAAGAGTGATTAGAAGATTAACCTAAACCCTAATGCTAAGCTTTGTTTATATAGGACAAAGCTTTGCACATGGGCTAGGTCATGGACTAGGCCCATTTCGCCTACCATCCCCCTATGTGGGTTTGGTTTGGCCCAATCACTCTTAATTAACTATTACAAAGCTAAACCCGCTAACTGTTTATCGTTTTACTAATTACAAGATATCTATAGGCCAAATCTAAGCTGTTGTCACAAATATGCACCAACAATTTTCTTGACTGTATATCTCTTAAATATTAACATATACACGTGTGATTTGGTTTACGAAGATTTTCCGGAGTCCTTTTTTTTACCCTAAAAATCCAAGGATTCCAACGGTGCAAACGGTTTCCTGAAATGAGTTACGGATAATTTCCTAAACGCGAAACTGTGAAATTTTTCTTACGCAAGCCTAGAAAAATGTTTCAAGTTCGAAATGGTCCTAGATGGTTCGAAATGGCTATCCGAATTGACTCTTTATCCGAAATGAACTAAACAGATCCGTAATGAGACAGTCTGATCTAGAATCAAGCTTAACTGATTCGAACTGATCCGAAATGGATCTGTCTGATCCGAAATGCAAGTGGAACTTGTCCGAAATGCAACTGATCTGGTCCGAAATGCTGATATTTGATCCGAAATGATCCGAAATCAATGTTGTTGTGTCCGAAATCCAAATTGTTGATCCGAAATGCAAGTTAGGAGATCCGAAATGCAGCTTTATGATCCGTAATGCTTGTTACTGGTCCTAAATTGATGCTGTTTAATCCGAAATGACTGATTTCCTGTCCGAAATCAATCCGAAATGCAACAAAACTGGTCCAAAATGCTGGTATTTGATCCGAAATGCAAGCCTGTGAATCCGAAATGATCCGAAATGCTTAATTTAGATCCGAAATCCCTGCTGTTTGTTCGAAATCACCAGCAGAACCCTAGCACAGCAGTCAAAACACGTCCAAAAATTCGATTTTCTGCAGAAACGATTCTGAACCAAGCCAATCGAGAGCGTAATGCTCTGATACCAATTGTAGGTCCCGTAAGCCGTGTGGATCGTAACAGAATCGTCGATCTAACCTAGAGTGCGGAATCCTCTAGATCAGATTTAACAGAAAATGAGTAGAACACCGAAATCACTTTAAACCCGATCTTTATTGATTATCTTCCAACGATTACAATCAATCAAGATCCCAATTCGTCCAAGCCTTTGTCTTTCATGAATTCTCTCCAAGAGTGATTAGAAGATTAACCTAAACCCTAATGCTAAGCTTTGTTTATATAGGACAAAGCTTTGCACATGGGCTAGGTCATGGACTAGGCCCATTTCGCCTACCATCCCCCTATGTGGGTTTGGTTTGGCCCAATCACTCTTAATTAACTATTACAAAGCTAAACCCGCTAACTGTTTATCGTTTTACTAATTACAAGATATCCAAAGACCAAATCTAAGTTGTTGTCACAAATATGCACCAACAATTTTCTTGACTGTATATCTCTTAAATATCAACATATACACGTGTGATTTAGTTTACGAAGATTTTCCAGAGTCTTTTTTTTTTACCCTAAAAATCCAAGGATTCCAACGGTGCAAACGGTTTCCTGAAATGAGTTACGGATAATTTCCTAAACGCGAAACTGTGAAATTTTTCTTACGCAAGCCTAGAAAAATTCCCCCCCTTGTCCGAAATGGTTTCAAGTTCGAAATGGTCCTAGATGGTTCGAAATGGCTATCCGAATTGACTCTTTATCCGAAATGAACTAAACAGATCCGTAATGAGACAGTCTGATCCGGAATCAAGCTTAACTGATCCGAACTGATCCGAAATGGATCTGTCTGATCCGAAATGCAAGTGGAACTTGTCCGAAATGCAACTGATCTGGTCCGAAATGCTGATATTTGATCCGAAATGATCCGAAATCAATGTTGTTGTGTCCGAAATCCAAATTGTTGATCCGAAATGCAAGTTAGGAGATCCGAAATGCAGCTTTATGATCCGTAATGCTTGTTACTGGTCCGAAATTGATGCTGTTTAATCCGAAATGACTGATTTCCTGTCCGAAATCAATCCGAAATGCAACAAAACTGGTCCGAAATGCTGGTATTTGATCCAAAATGCAAGCCTGTGAATCCGAAATGATCCGAAATGCTTAATTTAGATCCGAAATCCCTGCTGTTTGTTCGAAATCACCAGCAGAACCCTAGCACAGCCGTCAAAACACGTCCAAAACTTTGATTTTCTCCTGAAACGATTCTGAACCAAGCCAATCGAGAGCGTAATGCTCTGATACCAATTGTAGGTCCCGTAAGCCATATGGATCGTAACAGAATCGTCGATCTAACCTAGAGTGCGGAATCCTCTAGATCAGATTTAACAGAAAATGAGTAGAACACCGAAATCACTTTAAACCCGATCTTTATTGATTATCTTCCAACGATTACAATCAATCAAGATCCTAATTCGTCCAAGCCTTTGTCTTTCACGAATTCTCTCCAAGAGTGATTAGAAGATTAACCTAAACCCTAATGCTAAGCTTTGTTTATATAGGACAAAGCTTTGCACATGGGCTAGGTCATGGACTAGGCCCATTTCGCCTACCATCCCCCTATATGGGTTTGGTTTGGCCCAATCACTCTTAATTAACTATTACAAACCTAAACCCGCTAACTGTTTATCGTTTTACTAATTACAAGATATCCAAAGACCAAATCTAAGCGGTTGTCACAAATATGCACCAACAATTTTCTTAACTGTATATATCTTAAATATCAACATATACACGTGTAATTTAGTTTACGAAGATTTTCCAGAGTCTTTTTTTTTTACCCTAAAAATCCAAGGATTCCAACGGTGCAAACGGTTTCCTGAAATGAGTTACGGATAATTTCCTAAACGCGAAACTGTGAAATTTTTCTTACGCAAGCCTAGAAAAATTCCCCCACTTGTCCGAAATGGTTTCAAGTTCGAAATGGTCCTAGATGGTTCGAAATGGCTATCCGAATTGACTCTTTATCCGAAATGAACTAAACAGATCCGTAATGAGTCTGTCTGATCCGGAATCAAGCTTAACTGATCCGAACTGATCCGAAATGGATCTGTCTGATCCGAAATGCAAGTGGAACTTGTCTGAAATGCAACTGATCTGGTCCGAAATGCTGATATTTGATCCGAAATGATCCGAAATCAATGTTGTTGTGTCCGAAATCCAAATTGTTGATCCGAAATGCAAGTTAGGAGATCCGAAATGCAGCTTTATGATCCGTAATGCTTGTTACTGGTCCGAAATTGATGCTGTTTAATCCGAAATGACTGATTTCCTGTCCGAAATCAATCCGAAATGCAACAAAACTGGTCCGAAATGCTGGTATTTGATCCGAAATGCAAGCCTGTGAATCCGAAATGATCCGAAATGCTTAATTTAGATCCGAAATCCCTGCTGTTTGTTCGAAATCACCAGCAGAACCCTAGCACAGCCGTCAAAACACGTCCAAAACTTCGATTTTCTGCAGAAACGATTCTGAACCAAGCCAATCGAGAGCGTAATGCTCTGATACCAATTGTAGGTCCCGTAAGCCGTATGGATCGTAACAGAATCGTCGATCTAACCTAGAGTGCGGAATCCTCTAGATCAGATTTAACAGAAAATGAGTAGAACACCGAAATCACTTTAAACTCGATCTTTATTGATTATCTTCCAACGATTACAATCAATCCTGATCCTAATTCGTCCAAGCCTTTGTCTTTCACTAATTCTCTCCAAGAGTGATTAGAAGATTAACCTAAACCCTAATGCTAAGCTTTGTTTATATAGGACAAAGCTTTGCACATGGGCTAGGTCATGGACTAGGCCCATTTCGCCTACCATCCCCCTATGTGGGTTTGGTTTGGCCCAATCACTCTTAATTAACTATTACAAAGCTAAACCCGCTAACTGTTTATCGTTTTACTAATTACAAGATATCCAAAGACCAAATCTAAGCTGTTGTCACAAATATGCACCAACAATTTTCTTGACTGTATATCTCTTAAATATCAACATATACACGTGTGATTTAGCTTACGAAGATTTTCCAGAGTCTTTTTTTTTACCCTAAAAATCCAAGGATTCCAACGGTGCAAACGGTTTCCTGAAATGAGTTACGGATAATTTCCTAAACGCGAAACTGTGAAATTTTTCTTACGCAAGCCTAGAAAAATTCCCCCACTTGTCCGAAATGGTTTCAAGTTCGAAATGGTCCTAGATGGTTCGAAATGGCTATCCGAATTGACTCTTTATCTGAAATGAACTAAACAGATCCGTAATGAGACAGTCTGATCCGGAATCAAGCTTAACTGATCCGAACTGATCCGAAATGGATATGTCTGATCCGAAATGCAATTGGAACTTGTCCGAAATGCAACTGATCTGGTCCGAAATGCTGATATTTGATCCGAAATGATCTGAAATCAGTGTTGTTGTGTCCGAAATCCAAATTGTTGATCCGAAATGCAAGTTAGGAGATCCGAAATGCAGCTTTATGATCCGTAATGCTTGTTACTGGTCCGAAATTGATGCTGTTTAATCCGAAATGACTGATTTCCTGTCCGAAATCAATCCGAAATGCAAAAAAACTGGTCCGAAATGCTGGTATTTGATCCAAAATGCAAGCCTGTGAATCCGAAATGATCCGAAATGCTTAATTTAGATCCGAAATCCCTGCTGTTTGTTCGAAATCACCAGCAGAACCCTAGCACAGCCGTCAAAACACGTCCAAAACTTTGATTTTCTCCTGAAACGATTCTGAACCAAGCCAATCGAGAGCGTAATGCTCTGATACCAATTGTAGGTCCCGTAAGCCGTATGGATCGTAACAGAATCGTCGATCTAACCTAGAGTGCGGAATCCTCTAGATCAGATTTAACAGAAAATGAGTAGAACACCGAAATCACTTTAAACCCGATCTTTATTGATTATCTTCCAACGATTACAATCAATCAAGATCCTAATTCGTCCAAGCCTTTGTCTTTCACGAATTCTCTCCAAGAGTGATTAGAAGATTAACCTAAACCCTAATGCTAAGCTTTGTTTATATAGGACAAAGCTTTGCACATGGGCTAGGTCATGGACTAGGCCCATTTCGCCTACCATCCCCCTATATGGGTTTGGTTTGGCCCAATCACTCTTAATTAACTATTACAAACCTAAACCCGCTAACTGTTTATCGTTTTACTAATTACAAGATATCCAAAGACCAAATCTAAGCGGTTGTCACAAATATGCACCAACAATTTTCTTGACTGTATATATCTTAAATATCAACATATACACGTGTAATTTAGTTTACGAAGATTTTCCAGAGTCTTTTTTTTTACCCTAAAAATCCAAGGATTCCAACGGTGCAAACGGTTTCCTGAAATGAGTTACGGATAATTTCCTAAACGCGAAACTGTGAAATTTTTCTTACGCAAGCCTAGAAAAATTCCCCCACTTGTCCGAAATGGTTTCAAGTTCGAAATGGTCCTAGATGGTTCGAAATGGCTATCCGAATTGACTCTTTATCCGAAATGAACTAAACAGATCCGTAATGAGACAGTCTGATCCGGAATCAAGCTTAACTGATCCGAAATGGATCTGTCTGATCCGAAATGCAAGTGGAACTTGTCCGAAATGCAACTGATCTGGTCCGAAATGCTGATATTTGATCCGAAATGATCCGAAATCAATGTTGTTGTGTCCGAAATCCAAATTGTTGATCCGAAATGCAAGTTAGGAGATCCGAAATGCAGCTTTATGATCCGTAATGCTTGTTACTGGTCCGAAATTGATGCTGTTTAATCCGAAATGACTGATTTCCTGTCCGAAATCAATCCGAAATGCAACAAAACTGGTCCGAAATGCTGGTATTTGATCCGAAATGCAAGCCTGTGAATCCGAAATGATCCGAAATGCTTAATTTAGATCCGAAATCCCTGCTGTTTGTTCGAAATCACCAGCAGAACCCTAGCACAGCCGTCAAAACACGTCCAAAACTTCGATTTTCTGCAGAAACGATTCTGAACCAAGCCAATCGAGAGCGTAATGCTCTGATACCAATTGTAGGTCCCGTAAGCCGTATGGATCGTAACAGAATCGTCGATCTAACCTAGAGTGCGGAATCCTCTAGATCAGATTTAACAGAAAATGAGTAGAACACCGAAATCACTTTAAACCCGATCTTTATTGATTATCTTCCAACGATTACAATCAATCCTGATCCTAATTCGTCCAAGCCTTTGTCTTTCACTAATTCTCTCCAAGAGTGATTAGAAGATTAACCTAAACCCTAATGCTAAGCTTTGTTTATATAGGACAAAGCTTTGCACATGGGCTAGGTCATGGACTAGGCCCATTTCGCCTACCATCCCCCTATGTGGGTTTGGTTTGGCCCAATCACTCTTAATTAACTATTACAAAGCTAAACCCGCTAACTGTTTATCGTTTTACTAATTACAAGATATCCAAAGACCAAATCTAAGCTGTTGTCACAAATATGCACCAACAATTTTCTTGACTGTATATCTCTTAAATATCAACATATACACGTGTGATTTAGCTTACGAAGATTTTCCAGAGTCTTTTTTTTACCCTAAAAATCCAAGGATTCCAACGGTGCAAACGGTTTCCTGAAATGAGTTACGGATAATTTCCTAAACGCGAAACTGTGAAATTTTTCTTACGCAAGCCTAGAAAAATTCCCCCACTTGTCCGAAATGGTTTCAAGTTCGAAATGGTCCTAGATGGTTCGAAATGGCTATCCGAATTGACTCTTTATCTGAAATGAACTAAACAGATCCGTAATGAGACAGTCTGATCCGGAATCAAGCTTAACTGATCCGAAATGGATATGTCTGATCCGAAATGCAATTGGAACTTGTCCGAAATGCAACTGATCTGGTCCGAAATGCTGATATTTGATCCGAAATGATCTGAAATCAGTGTTGTTGTGTCCGAAATCCAAATTGTTGATCCGAAATGCAAGTTAGGAGATCCGAAATGCAGCTTTATGATCCGTAATGCTTGTTACTGGTCCGAAATTGATGCTGTTTAATCCGAAATGACTGATTTCCTGTCCGAAATCAATCCGAAATGCAACAAAACTGGTCCGAAATGCTGGTATTTGATCCGAAATGCAAGCCTGTGAATCCGAAATGATCCGAAATGGTTAATTTAGATCCGAAATCCCTGCTGTTTGTTAGAAATCACCAGCAGAACCCTAGCACAGCCGTCAAAACACGTCCAAAACTTCGATTTTCTGCAGAAACGATTCTGTACCAAGCCAATCGAGAGCGTAATGCTCTGATACCAATTGTAGGTCCCGTAAGCCGTATGGATCGTAACAGAATCGTCGATCTAACCTAGAGTGCGGAATCCTCTAGATCAGATTTAACAGAAAATGAGTAGAACACCGAAATCACTTTAAACCCGATCTTTATTGATTATCTTCCAACGATTACAATCAATCAAGATCCTAATTCGTCCAAGCCTTTGTCTTTCATGAATTCTCTCCAAGAGTGATTAGAAGATTAACCTAAACCATAATGCTAAGCTTTGTTTATATAGGACAAAGCTTTGCACATGGGCTAGGTCATGGACTAGGCCCATTTCGCCTACCATCCCCCTATATGGGTTTGGTTTGGCCCAATCACTCTTAATTAACTATTACAAACCTAAACCCGCTAACTGTTTATCGTTTTACTAATTACAAGATATCCAAAGACCAAATCTAAGCGGTTGTCACAAATATGCACCAACAATTTTCTTGACTGTATATATCTTAAATATCAACATATACACGTGTAATTTAGTTTACGAAGATTTTCCAGAGTCTTTTTTTTTACCCTAAAAATCCAAGGATTCCAACGGTGCAAACGGTTTCCTGAAATGAGTTACGGATAATTTCCTAAACGCGAAACTGTGAAATTTTTCTTACGCAAGCCTAGAAAAATTCCCCCACTTGTCCGAAATGGTTTCAAGTTCGAAATGGTCCTAGATGGTTCAAAATGGCTATCCGAATTGACTCTTTATCCGAAATGAACTAAACAGATCCGTAATGAGACAGTCTGATCCGGAATCAAGCTTAACTGATCCGAACTGATCCGAAATGGATCTGTCTGATCCGAAATGCAAGTGGAACTTGTCCGAAATGCAACTGATCTGGTCCGAAATGCTGATATTTGATCCGAAATGATCCGAAATCAATGTTGTTGTGTCCGAAATCCAAATTGTTGATCCGAAATGCAAGTTAGGAGATCCGAAATGCCGCTTTATGATCCGTAATGCTTGTTACTGGTCCGAAATTGATGCTGTTTAATCCGAAATGACTGATTTCCTGTCCGAAATCACTCCGAAATGCAACAAAACTGGTCCGAAATGCTGGTATTTGATCCGAAATGCAAGCCTGTGAATCCGAAATGATCCGAAATGCTTGATTTAGATCCGAAATCCCTGCTGTTTGTTCGAAATCACCAGCAGAACCCTAGCACAGCCGTCAAAACACGTCCAAAACTTCGATTTTCTGCAGAAACGATTCTGAACCAAGCCAATCAAGAGCGTAATGCTCTGATACCAATTGTAGGTCCCGTAAGCCGTATGGATCGTAACAGAATCGTCGATCTAACCTAGAGTGCGGAATCCTCTAGATCAGATTTAAAAGAAAATGAGTAGAACACCGAAATCACTTTAAACCCGATCTTTATTGATTATCTTCCAACGATTACAATCAATCCTGATCCTAATTCGTCCAAGCCTTTGTCTTTCACTAATTCTCTCCAAGAGTGATTAGAAGATTAACCTAAACCCTAATGCTAAGCTTTGTTTATATAGGACAAAGCTTTGCACATGGGCTAGGTCATGGACTAGGCCCATTTCGCCTACCATCCCCCTATGTGGGTTTGGTTTGGCCCAATCACTCTTAATTAACTATTACAAACCTAAACCCGCTAACTGTTTATCGTTTTACTAATTACAAGATATCCAAAGACCAAATCTAAGCTGTTGTCACAAATATGCACCAACAATTTTCTTGACTGTATATCTCTTAAATATCAACATATACACGTGTGATTTAGCTTACGAAGATTTTCCAGAGTCTTTTTTTTACCCTAAAAATCCAAGGATTCCAACGGTGCAAACGGTTTCCTGAAATGAGTTACGGATAATTTCCTAAACGCGAAACTGTGAAATTTTTCTTACGCAAGCCTAGAAAAATTCCCCCACTTGTCCGAAATGGTTTCAAGTTCGAAATGGTCCTAGATGGTTCGAAATGGCTATCCGAATTGACTCTTTATCTGAAATGAACTAAACAGATCCGTAATGAGACAGTCTGATCCGGAATCAAGCTTAACTGATCCGAACTGATCCGAAATGGATATGTCTGATCCGAAATGCAATTGGAACTTGTCCGAAATGCAACTGATCTGGTCCGAAATGCTGATATTTGATCCGAAATGATCTGAAATCAGTGTTGTTGTGTCCGAAATCCAAATTGTTGATCCGAAATGCAAGTTAGGAGATCCGAAATGCAGCTTTATGATCCGTAATGCTTGTTACTGGTCCGAAATTGATGCTGTTTAATCCGAAATGACTGATTTCCTGTCCGAAATCAATCCAAAATGCAACAAAACTGGTCCGAAATGCTGGTATTTGATCCGAAATGCAAGCCTGTGAATCCGAAATGATCCGAAATGGTTAATTTATATCCGAAATCCCTGCTGTTTGTTCGAAATCACCAGCAGAACCCTAGCACAGCCGTCAAAACACGTCCAAAACTTCGATTTTCTGCAGAAACGATTCTGAACCAAGCCAATCGAGAGCGTAATGCTCTGATACCAATTGTAGGTCCCGTAAGCCGTATGGATCGTAACAGAATCGTCGATCTAACCTAGAGTGCGGAATCCTCTAGATCAGATTTAACAGAAAATGAGTAGAACACCGAAATCACTTTAAACCCGATCTTTATTGATTATCTTCCAACGATTACAATCAATCAAGATCCTAATTTGTCCAAGCCTTTGTCTTTCATGAATTCTCTCCAAGAGTGATTAGAAGATTAACCTAAACCCTAATGCTAAGCTTTGTTTATATAGGACAAAGCTTTGCACATGGGCTAGGCCCATTTCGCCTACCATCCCCCTATGTGGGTTTGGTTTGGCCCAATCACTCTTAATTAACTATTACAAAGCTAAACCCGCTAACTGTTTATCGTTTTACTAATTACAAGATATCCAAAACCAAATCTAAGCTGTTGTCACAAATATGCACCAACAATTTTCTTGACTGTATATCTCTTAAATATCAACATATACATGTGTGATTTAGTTTACGAAGATTTTCCAGAGTCTTTTTTTTTACCCTAAAAATCCAAGGATTCCAATGGTGCAAACGGTTTCCTGAAATGAGTTACGGATAATTTCCTAAACGCGAAACTGAGAAATTTTTCTTACGCAAGCCTAGAAAAATTCCCCCACTTGTTCGAAATGGTTTCAAGTTCGAAATGGTCCTAGATGGTTCGAAATGGCTATCCGAATTGACTCATTATCCGAAATGAACTAAACAGATCCGTAATGAGACAGTCTGATCCGGAATCAAGCTTAACTGATCCGAACTGATCCGAAATGGATCTGTCTGATCCGAAATGCAAGTGGAACTTGTCCGAAATGCAACTGATCTGGTCTGAAATGCTGATATTTGATCCGAAATGATCCGAAATCAATGTTGTTGTGTCCGAAATCCAAATTGTTGATCCGAAATGCAAGTTAGGAGATCCGAAATGCAGCTTTATGATCCGTAATGCTTGTTACTGGTCCAAAATTGATGCTGTTTAATCCGAAATGACTGATTTCCTGTCCGAAATCAATCCGAAATGCAACAAAACTGGTCCGAAATGCTGGTATTTGATCCAAAATGCAAGCCTGTGAATCCGAAATGATCCGAAATGCTTAATTTAGATCCGAAATCCCTGCTGTTTGTTCGAAATCACCAGCAGAACCCTAGCACAGCCGTCAAAACACGTCCAAAACTTCGATTTTCTGCTGAAACGATTCTGAACCAAGCCAATCGAGAGCGTAATGCTCTGATACCAATTGTAGGTCCCGTAAGCCGTATGGATCGTAACAGAATCGTCGATCTAACCTAGAGTGCGGAATCCTCTAGATCAGATTTAACAGAAAATGAGTAGAACACCGAAATCACTTTAAACCCGATCTTTATTGATTATCTTCCAACGATTACAATCAATCAAGATCCTAGTTCGTCCAAACCTTTGTCTTTCACGAATTCTCTCCAAGAGTGATTAGAAGATTAACCTAAACCCTTATGCTAAGCTTTGTTTATATAGGACAAAGCTTTGCACATGGGCTAGGTCATGGACTAGGCCCATTTCGCCTACCATCCCCCTATGTGGGTTTGGTTTGGCCCAATCACTCTTAATTAACTATTACAAACCTAAACCCGCTAACTGTTTATCGTTTCACTAATTACAAGATATCCATAGACCAAATCTAAGCTGTTGTCACAAATATGCACCAACAATTTTCTTGACTGTATATCTCTTAAATATCAACATATACACGTGTGATTTAGTTTACGAAGATTTTCCAGAGTCTTTTTTTTTTACCCTAAAAATCCAAGGATTCCAACGGTGCAAACGGTTTCCTGAAATGAGTTACGGATAATTTCCTAAACGCGAAACTGTGAAATTTTTCTTACGCAAGCCTAGAAAAATTCCCCCACTTGTGCGAAATGGTTTCAAGTTCGAAATGGTCCTAGATGGTTCGAAATGGCTATCCGAATTGACCCTTTATCCGAAATGAACTAAACAGATCCGTAATGAGACAGTCTGATGCGGAATCAAGCTTAACTGATCCGAACTGATCCGAAATGGATCTGTCTGATCCGAAATGCAAGTGGAACTTGTCCGAAATGCAACTGATCTGGTCCGAAATGCTGATATTTGATCCGAAATGATCCGAAATCAATGTTGTTGTGTCCGAAATCCAAATTGTTGATCCGAAATGCAAGTTAGGAGATCCGAAATGCAGCTTTATGATCCGTAATGCTTGTTACTGGTCCGAAATTGATGCTATTTAATCCGAAATGACTGATTTCCTGTCCGAAATCAATCCGAAATGCAACAAAACTGGTCCGAAATGCTGGTATTTGATCCTAAATGCAAGCCTGTGAATCCGAAATGATCCGAAATGCTTAATTTGGATCCGAAATCCCTGCTGTTTGTTCGAAATCACCAGCAGAACCCTAGCACAGCCGTCAAAACACGTCCAAAACTTCGATTTTCTGCTGAAACGATTCTGAACCAAGCCAATCGAGAGCGTAATGCTCTGATACCAATTGTAGGTCCCGTAAGCCGTATGGATCGTAACAGAATCGTCGATCTAACCTAGAGTGCGGAATCCTCTAGATCAGATTTAACAGAAAATGAGTAGAACACCGAAATCACTTTAAACCCGATCTTTATTGATTATCTTCCAACGATTACAATCAATCCTGATCCTAATTCGTCCAAGCCTTTGTCTTTCACTAATTCTCTCCAAGAGTGATTAGAAGATTAACCTAAACCCTAATGCTAAGCTTTGTTTATATAGGACAAAGCTTTGCACATGGGCTAGGTCATGGACTAGGCACATTTCGCCTACCATCCCCCTATGTGGGTTTGGTTTGGCCCAATCACTCTTAATTAACTATTACAAAGCTAAACCCGCTAACTGTTTATCGTTTTACTAATTACAAGATATCCAAAGACCAAATCTAAGCTGTTGTCACAAATATGCACCAACAATTTTCTTGACTGTATATCTCTTAAATATCAACATATACACGTGTGATTTAGCTTACGAAGATTTTCCAGAGTCCTTTTTTTTTACCCTAAAAATCCAAGGATTCCAACGGTGCAAACGGTTTCCTGAAATGAGTTACGGATAATTTCCTAAACGCGAAACTGTGAAATTTTTCTTACGCAAGCCAAGAAAAATTCCCCCACTTGTCCGAAATGGTTTCAAGTTAGAAATGGTCCTAGATGGTTCAAAATGGCTATCCGAATTGACTCTTTATCTGAAATGAACTAAACAGATTCGTAATGAGACAGTCTGATCCGGAATCAAGCTTAACTGATCCGAACTGATCCGAAATGGATCTGTCTGATCCGAAATGCAATTGGAACTTGTCCGAAATGCAACTGATCTGGTCCGAAATGCTGATATTTGATCCGAAATGATCTAAATCAATGTTGTTGTGTCCGAAATCCAAATTGTTGATCCGAAATGCAAGTTAGGAGATCCGAAATGCAGCTTTATGATCCGTAATGCTTGTTACTGGTCCGAAATTGATGCTGTTTAATCCGAAATGACTGATTTCCTGTCCGAAATCAATCCGAAATGCAACAAAACTGGTCTGAAATGCTGGTATTTGATCCGAAATGCAAGCCTGTGAATCCGAAATGATCCGAAATGCTTAATTTATATCTGAAATGCATGTTGTTTGTTCGAAATCACCAGCAGAACCCTAGCACAGCCGTCAAAACATGTCCAAAACTTTAATTTTCTGCAGAAACGATTCTGAACCAAGCCAATCGAGAGCGTAATGCTCTGATACCAATTGTAGGTCCCGTAAGCCGTATGGATCGTAACAGAATCGTCGATCTAACCTAGAGTGCAGAATCCTCTAGATCAGATTTAACAGAAAATGAGTAGAACACCGAAATCACTTTAAACCCGATCTTTATTGATTATCTTCCAACGATTACAATCAATCAAGATCCTAATTCGTCCAAGCCTTTGTCTTTCATGAATTCTCTCCAAGAGTGATTAGAAGATTAACCTAAACCCTAATGCTAAGCTTTGTTTATATAGGACAAAGCTTTGCACATGGGCTAGGTCATGGACTAGGCCCATTTCGCCTACCATCCCCCTATGTGGGTTTGGTTTGGCCCAATCACTCTTAATTAACTATTACAAACCTAAACCCGCTAACTGTTTATCGTTTTACTAATTACAAGATATCCAAAGACCAAATCTAAGCTGTTGTCACAAATATGCACCAACAATTTTCTTGACTGTATATCTCTTAAATATCAACATATACACGTGTGATTTAGTTTACGAAGATTTTCCAGAGTCTTTTTTTTTTACCTTAAAAATCCAAGGATTCCAACGGTGCAAACGGTTTCCTGAAATGAGTTACGGATAATTTCCTAAATGCGAAACTGTGAAATTTTTCTTACGCAAGCCTAGAAAAATTCCCCCACTTGTCCGAAATGGTTTCAAGTTAGAAATGGTCCTAGATGGTTCGAAATGGCTATCCGAATTGACTCTTTATCTGAAATGAACTAAACAGATCCGTAATGAGACAGTCTGATCCGGAATCAAGCTTAACTGATCCGAACTGATCCGAAATGGATCTGTCTGATCCGAAATGCAATTGGAACTTGTCCGAAATGCAACTGATCTGGTCCGAAATGCTGATATTTGATTCGAAATGATCTGAAATCAATGTTGTTGTGTCCGAAATCCAAATTGTTGATCCGAAATGCAAGTTAGGAGATCCGAAATGCAGCTTTATGATCCGTAATGCTTGTTACTGGTCCGAAATTGATGCTGTTTAATCCGAAATGACTGATTTCCTGTCCGAAATCAATCCGAAATGCAACAAAACTGGTCCGAAATGCTGGTATTTGATCCGAAATGCAAGCCTGTGAATCCGAAATGATCCGAAATGCTTAATTTATATCCGAAATCCCTGCTGTTTGTTCGAAATCACCAGCAGAACCCTAGCACAACCGTCAAAACATGTCCAAAACTTCAATTTTCTGCAGAAACAATTCTGAACCAAGCCAATCGAGAGCTAATGCTCTGATACCAATTGTAGGTCCCGTAAGTCGTATGGATCGTAACAGAATCGTCGATCTAACCTAGAGTGCGGAATCCTCTAGATCAGATTTAACAGAAAATGAGTAGCACACCGAAATCACTTTAAACCCGATCTTTATTGATTATCTTCCAACGATTACAATCAATCAAGATACTAATTCGTCCACGCCTTTGTCTTTCACGAATTCTCTCCAAGAGTGATTAGAAGATTAACCTAAACCCTAATGCTAAGCTTTGTTTATATAGGACAAAGCTTTGCACATGGGCTAGGTCATGGACTAGGCCCCTTTCGCCTACCATCCCCCTTTGTGGGTTTGGTTTGGCCCAATCACTCTTAATTAACTACTACAAAGCTAAACCCGCTAGCTGTTTATCGTTTTACTAATTACAAGATATCCAAAGACCAAATCTAAGCTGTTGTCACAAATATGCACCAACAATTTTCTTGACTGTATATCTCTTAAATATCAACATATACACGTGTGATTTAGTTTACGAAGATTTTCCAGAGTCTTTTTTTTTACCCTAAAAATCCAAGGATTCCAACGGTGCAAACGTTTTCCTGAAATGAGTTACGGATAATTTCCTAAACGCGAAACTGTGAAATTTTTCTTACGCAATCCTAGAAAAATTCCCCCGCTTGTCCGAAATGGTTTCAAGTTCGAAATGGTCCTAGATGGTTCGAAATGGCTATCCGAATTGACTCTTTATCCGAAATGAACTAAACAGATCCGTAATGAGACAGTCTGATCCGGAATCAAGCTTAACTGATCCGAACTGATCCGAAATGGATCTGTCTGATCCGAAATGCAAGTGGAACTTGTCTGAAATGCAACTGATCTGGTCCGAAATGCTGATATTTGATCCGAAATGATCCGAAATCAATGTTGTTGTGTCCGAAATCCAAATTGTTGATCCGAAATGCAAGTTAGGAGATCCGAAATGCAGCTTTATGATCCGTAATGCTTGTTACTGGTCCGAAATTGATGCTGTTTAATCCGAAATGACTGATTTCCTGTACGAAATAAATCCGAAATGCAACAAAACTGGTCTGAAATGCTGGTACTTGATCCGAAATGCAAGCCTGTGAATCCGAAATGATCCGAAAGGCTTAATTTAGATCCGAAATCCCTGCTGTTTGTTTGAAATCACCAGCAGAACCCTAGCACAGCCGTCAAAACACGTCCAAAACTTCGATTTTCTGCAGAAACGATTCTGAACCAAGCCAATCGAGAGCGTAATGCTCTGATACCAATTGTAGGTCCCGTAAGCCGTATGGATAGTAACAGAATCGTCGATCTAACGTAGAGTGCGGAATCCTCTAGATCAGATTTAACAGAAAATGAGTAGAACACCGAAATCACTTTAAACACGATCTTTATTGATTATCTTCCAACGATTACAATCAATCAAGATCCTAATTCGTCCAACCCTTTGTCTTTCATGAATTCTCTCCAAGAGTGATTAGAAGATTAACCTAAACCCTAATGCTAAGCTTTGTTTATATAGGACAAAGCTTTGCACATGGGCTAGGTCATGGACTAGGCCCATTTCGCCTACCATCCCCCTATGTGGGTTTGGTTTGGCCCAATCACTCTTAATTAACTATTACAAAGCTAAACCCGCTAACTGTTTATCGTTTTACTAATTACAAGATATCCAAAGACCAAATCTAAGCTGTTGTCACAAATATGCACCAACAATTTTCTTGACTCTATATCTCTTAAATATCAACATATACACGGGTGATTTAGTTTACGAAGATTTTCCAGAGTCTTTTTTTTTTACCCTAAAAATCCAAGGATTCCAACGGTGCAAACGGTTTCCTGAAATGAGTTACGGATAATTTCCTAAACGCGAAACAGTGAAATTTTTCTTACACAAGCCTAGAAAAATTCCCCCACTTGTCCGAAATGGTTTCAAGTTCGAAATGGTCCTAGATGGTTCGAAATGGCTATCCGAATTGACTCTTTATCCGAAATGAACTAAACAGATCGGTAATGAGACCGTCTGATCCGGAATCAAGCTTAACTGATCCGAACTGATCCGAAATGGATCTGTCTGATCCGAAATGCAAGTGGAACTTGTCCGAAATGCAACTGATCTGGTCCAAAATGCTGATATTTGATCCGAAATGATCCTAAATCAATGTTGTTGTGTCCGAAATCCAAATTGTTGATCCGAAATGCAAGTTAGGAGATCCGAAATGCAGCTTTATGATCCGTAATGCTTGTTACTGGTCCGAAATTGATGATGTTTAATCCGAAATGACTGATTTCCTGTCCGAAATCAATCCGAAATGCAACAAAACTGGTCCGAAATGCTGGTATTTGATCCGAAATGCAAGCCTGTGAATCCGAAATGATCCGAAATGCTTAATTTAGATCCAAAATCCCTGCTGTTTGTTCGAAATCACCAGCAGAACCCTAGCACAGCCGTCAAAACACATCCAAAACTTCGATTTTCTGCAGAAACGATTCTGAACCAAGCCAATCGAGAGCGTAATGCTCTGATACCAATTGTAGGTCCCGTAAGTCGTATGGATCGTAACAGAATCGTCAATCTAACCTAGAGTGCAGAATCCTCTAGATCAGATTTAACAGAAAATGAGTAGAACACCGAAATCACTTTAAACCCGATCTTTATTGATTATCTTCCAACGATTACAATCAATCAAGATCTTAATTCGTCCTAGCCTTTGTCTTTCACGAATTCTCTCCAAGAATGATTAGAAGATTAACCTAAACCCTAATGCTAAGCTTTGTTTATATAGGACAAAGCTTTGCACATGGGCTAGGTCATGGACTAGGCCAATTTCGCCTACCATCCCCCTATGTGGGTTTGGTTTGGCCCAATCACTCTTAATTAACTACTACAAAGCTAAACCCGCTAACTGCTTATCGTTTTACTAATTACAAGATATCCAAAGACCAAATCTAAGCTGTTGTCACAAATATGCACCAACAATTTTCTTGACTGTATATCTCTTAAATATCAACATATACACGTATGATTTAATTTACGAAGATTTTCCAGAGTCTTTTTTTTTACCCTAAAAATCCAAGGATTCCAACGGTGCAAACGGTTTCCTGAAATGAGGTACGGATAATTTCCTAAACGCGAAACTGTGAAATTTTTCTTACGCAAGCCTAGAAAAATTCCCCCACTTGTCCAAAATGGTTTCAAGTTCGAAATGGTCCTAGATGGTTCGAAATGGCTATCCGAATTGACTCTTTATCCGAAATGAACTAAACAGATCCGTAATGAGATAGTCTGATCCGGAATCAAGCTTAACTGATCCGAACTGATCCGAAATGGATCTGTCTGATCCGAAATGCAAGTGGAACTTGTCCGAAATGCAACTGATCTGGTCCAAAATGCTGATATTTGATCCGAAATGATCCGAAATCAATGTTGTTGTGTCCGAAATCCAAATTGTTGATCCGAAATGCAAGTTAGGAGATCCGAAATGCAGCTTTATGATCCGTAATGCTTGTTACTGGTCCGAAATTGATGCCGTTTAATCCGAAATTACTGATTTCCTGTCCGAAATGCAACAAAACTGGTCCGAAATGCTGGTATTTGATCCGAAATGCAAGCCTGTGAATCCGAAATGATCCGAAATGCTTAATTTAGATCCGAAATCCCTGCTGTTTGTTCGAAATCACCAGCAGAACCCTAGCATAGCCGTCAAAACACGTCCAAAACTTTGATTTTCTGCAGAAACGATTCTGAACCAAGCCAATCGAGAGCGTAATGCTCTGATACCAATTGTAGGTCCCGTAAGCCGTATGGATCGTAACAGAATCGTCGATCTAACCTAGAGTGCGGAATCCTCTAGATCAGATTTAACAGAAAATGAGTAGAACACCGAAATCACTTTAAACCCGATCTTTATTGATTATCTTCCAACGATTACAATCAATCAAGATCCTAATTCGTCCAAGCCTTTGTCTTTCACGAATTCTCTCCAAGAGTGATTAGAAGATTAACCTAAACCCTAATGCTAAGCTTTGTTTATATAGGAGAAAGCTTTGCACATGGGCTAGGTCATGGACTAGGCCCATTTCGCCTACCATCCCCCTATGTGGGTTTGGTTTGGCCCAATCACTCTTAATTAACTATTACAAAGCTAAACCCACTAACTGTTTATCGTTTTACTAATTACAAGATATCCAAAGACCAAATCTAAGCTGTTGTGACAAATATGCACCAACAATTTTCTTGACTGTATATCTCTTAAATATCAACATATACACGTGTGATTTAGTTTACGAAGATTTTCCAGAGTCTTTTTTTTATACCCTAAAAATCTAAGGATTCTAACAGTGCAAACGGTTTCCTGAAATGAGTTACGGATAATTTCCTAAACGCGAAACTGTGAAATTTTTCTTACGCAAGCCTAGAAAAATTCCCCCACTTGTCCGAAATGGTTTCAAGTTCGAAATGGTCCTAGATGGTTCGAAATGGCTATCCGAATTGACTCTTTATCCGAAATGAACTAAACAGATCCGTAATGAGACAGTCTGATCCGGAATCAAGCTTAACTGATCCGAACTTATCCGAAATGGATCTGTCTGATCCGAAATGCAAGTGGAACTTGTCCGAAATGCAACTGATCTGGTCCGAAATGCTGATATTTGATCCGAAATGATCTGAAATCAATGTTGTTGTGTCCGAAATCCAAATTGTTGATCCGAAATGCAAGTTAGGAGATTCGAAATGCAGCTTTATGATCCGTAATGCTTGTTACCGGTCCGAAATTGATGCTGTTTAATCCGAAATGACTGATTTCCTGTCCGAAATCAATCCGAAATGCAACAAAACTGGTCCGAAATGCTGGTATTTGATACGAAATGCAAGCCTGTGAATCCGAAATGATCCGAAATGCTTAATTTAGATTCGAAATCCCTGCTGTTTGTTCGAAATCACCAGCAGAACCCTAGCACAGCCGTCAAAACACGTCCAAAACTTCGATTTTCTGCAGAAACGATTCTGAACCAAGCCAATCGAGAGCGTAATGCTCTGATACCAATTGTAGGTCCCGTAAGCCGTATGGATCGTAACAGAATCGTCGATCTAACCTAGAGTGCGGAATCCTCTAGATCAGATTTAACAGAAAATGAGTAGAACACCGAAATCACTTTAAACCCGATCTTTATTGATTATCTTCCAGCGATTACAATCAATCCAGATCCTAATTCGTCCAAGCCTTTGTCTTTCACGAATTCTCTCCAAGAGTGATTAGAAGATTAACCTAAACCCTAATGCTAAGCTTTGTTTATATAGGACAAAGCTTTGCACATGGGCTAGGTCATGGACTAGGCCCATTTCGCCTACCATCCCCCTATGTGGGTTTGGTTTGGCCCAATCACTCTTAATTAACTATTACAAAGCTAAACCCGCTAACTGTTTATCGCTTTACTAATTACAAGATATCCAAAGATCAAATCTAAGCTGTTGTCACAAATATGCACCAACAATTTTCTTGACTGTATATCTCTTAAATATCAACATATACACGTGTGATTTAGTTTACGAAGATTTTCCAGAGTCCTTTTTTTTTTTTTACCCTAAAAATCCAAGGATTCTAACGGTGCAAACGGTTTCCTGAAATGAGTTACGGATAATTTCCTAAACGCGAAACTGTGAAATTTTTCTTACGCAAGCCTAGAAAAATTCCCCCACTTGTCCGAAATGGTTTCAAGTTCGAAATGGTCCTAGATAGTTCGAAATGGCTATCCGAATTGACTCTTTATCCGAAATGAACTAAACAGATCCGTAATGAGACAGTCTGATCCGGAATCAAGCTTAACTGATCCGAACTGATCCGAAATGGATCTGTCTGATCCGAAATGCAAGTGGAACTTGTCCGAAATGCAACTGATCTGGTCCGAAATACTGATATTTGATCCGAAATGATCCGAAATCAATGTTGTTGTGTCCGAAATCCAAATTGTTGATCCGAAATGCAAGTTAGGAGATCCGAAATGCAGCTTTATGATCCGTAATGCTTGTTACTGGTCCGAAATTGATGCTGTTTAATCCGAAATGACTGATTTCCTGTCCGAAATCAATCCGAAATGCAACAAATCTGGTCCGAAATGCTGGTATTTGATCCGAAATGCAAGCCTGTGAATCCGAAATGATCCGAAATGCTTAATTTATATCCGAAATCCCTGCTGTTTGTTCGAAATCACCAGCAGAACCCAAGCACAGCCGTCAAAACACGTCCAAAACTTCGATTTTCTGCAGAAATGATTCTGAACCAAGCCAATCGAGAGCGTAATGCTCTGATACCAATTGTAGGTCCCGTAAGCCGTATGGATCGTAACAGAATCGTCGATCTAACCTAGAGTGCGGAATCCTCTAGATCAGATTTAACAGAAAATGAGTAGAACACCGAAATCACTTTAAACCCGATCTTTAATGATTATCTTCCAACGATTACAATCAATCAAGATCCTAATTCGTCCAAGCCTTTGTCTTTCACGAATTTTCTCCAAGAGTGATTAGAAGATTAACCTAAACCCTAATGCTAAGCTTTGTTTATATAGGACAAAGCTTTGCACATGGGCTAGGTCATGGACTAGGCCCATTTCGCCTACCATCCCCCTATGTGGGTTTGGTTTGGCCCAATCACTCTTAATTAACTATTACAAAGCTAAACCCGCTAACTGTTTATCGCTTTACTAATTACAAGATATCCAAAGACCAAATCTAAGCTGTTGTCACAAATATGCACCAACAATTTTCTTGACTGTATATCTCTTAAATATCAACATATACACGTGTGATTTAGTTTACGAAGATTTTCCAGAGTCTTTTTTTTTACCCTAAAAATCCAAGGATTCTAACGGTGCAAACGGTTTCCTGAAATGAGTTACGGATAATTTCCTAAACGCGAAACTGTGAAATTTTTCTTACGCAAGCCTAGAAAAATTCCCCCACTTGTCCGAAATGGTTTCAAGTTCGAAATGGTCCTAGATAGTTCGAAATGGCTATCCGAATTGACTCTTTATCCGAAATGAACTAAACAGATCCGTAATGAGACAGTCTGATCCGGAATCAAGCTTAACTGATCCGAACTGATCCGAAATGGATCTGTCTGATCCGAAATGCAAGTGGAACTTGTCCGAAATGCAACTGATCTGGTCCGAAATACTGATATTTGATCCGAAATGATCCGAAATCAATGTTGTTGTGTCCGAAATCCAAATTGTTGATCCGAAATGCAAGTTAGGAGATCCGAAATGCAGCTTTATGATCCGTAATGCTTGTTACTGGTCCGAAATTGATGCTGTTTAATCCGAAATGACTGATTTCCTGTCCGAAATCAATCCGAAATGCAACAAATCTGGTCCGAAATGCTGGTATTTGATCCGAAATGCAAGCCTGTGAATCCGAAATGATCCGAAATGCTTAATTTATATCCGAAATCCCTGCTGTTTGTTCGAAATCACCAGCAGAACCCTAGCACAGCCGTCAAAACACGTCCAAAACTTCGATTTTCTGCAGAAATGATTCTGAACCAAGCCAATCGAGAGCGTAATGCTCTGATACCAATTGTAGGTCTCGTAAGCCGTATGGATCGTAACAGAATCGTCGATCTAACCTAGAGTGCGGAATCCTCTAGATCAGATTTAACAGAAAATGAGTAGAACACCGAAATCACTTTAAACCCGATCTTTATTGATTATCTTCCAACGATTACAATCAATCAAGATCCTAATTCGTCCAAGCCTTTGTCTTTCACGAATTTTCTCCAAGAGTGATTAGAAGATTAACCTAAACCCTAATGCTAAGCTTTGTTTATATAGGACAAAGCTTTGCACATGGGCTAGGTCATGGACTAGGCCCATTTCGCCTACCATCCCCCTATGTGGGTTTGGTTTGGCCCAATCACTCTTAATTAACTATTACAAAGCTAAACCCACTAACTGTTTATCGCTTTACTAATTACAAGATATCCAAAGACCAAATCTAAGCTGTTGTCACAAATATGCACCAACAATTTTCTTGACTGTATATCTCTTAAATATCAACATATACACGTGTGATTTAGTTTACGAAGATTTTCCAGAGTCTTTTTTTTTTACCCTAAAAATCCAAGGATTCTAACGGTGCAAACGGTTTCCTGAAATGAGTTACGGATAATTTCCTAAACGCGAAACTGTGAAATTTTTCTTACGCAAGCCTAGAAAAATTCCCCCACTTGTCCGAAATGGTTTCAAGTTCGAAATGGTCCTAGATAGTTCGAAATGGCTATCCGAATTGACTCTTTATCCGAAATGAACTAAACAGATCCGTAATGAGACAGTCTGATCCGGAATCAAGCTTAACTGATCCGAACTGATCCGAAATGCAAGTGGAACTTGTCCGAAATGTAACTGATCTGGTCCGAAATACTGATATTTGATCCGAAATGATCCGAAATCAATGTTGTTGTGTCCGAAATCCAAATTGTTGATCCGAAATGCAATTTAGGAGATCCGAAATGCAGCTTTATGATCCGTAATGCTTGTTACTGGTCCGAAATTGATGCTGTTTAATCCGAAATGACTGATTTCCTGTCCGAAATCAATCCGAAATGCAACAAATCTGGTCCGAATTGCTGGTATTTGATCCGAAATGCAAGCCTGTGAATCCGAAATGATCCGAAATGCTTAATTTAGATCCGAAATCCCTGCTGTTTGTTCGAAATCACCAGCAGAACCCTAGCACAGCCGTCAAAACACGTCCAAAACTTCGATTTTCTGCAGAAATGATTCTGAACCAAGCCAATCGAGAGCGTAATGCTCTGATACCAATTGTAGGTCCCGTAAGCCGTATGGATCGTAACAGAATCGTCGATCTAACCTAGAGTGCGGAATCCTCTAGATCAGATTTAACAGAAAATGAGTAGAACACCGAAATCACTTTAAACCCGATCTTTATTGATTATCTTCCAACGATTACAATCAATCAAGATCCTAATTCGTCCAAGCCTTTGTCTTTCACGAATTCTCTCCAAGAGTGATTAGAAGATTAACCTAAACCCTAATGCTAAGCTTTGTTTATATAGGACAAAGCTTTGCACATGGGCTAGGTCATGGACTAGGCCCATTTCGCCTACCATCCCCCTATGTGGGTTTGGTTTGGCCCAATCACTCTTAATTAACTATTACAAAGCTAAACCCGCTAACTGTTTATCGTTTTACTAATTACAAGATATCCAAAGACCAAATCTAAGCTGTTGTCACAAATATGCACCAACAATTTTCTTGATTGTATATCTCTTAAATATCAACATATACACGTGTGATTTAGTTTACGAAGATTTTCCAGAGTCTTTTTTTTCTTTCCCTAAAAATCCAAGGATTCCAACGGTGCAAACGGTTTCCTGATATGAGTTACGGATAATTTCCTAAACGCGAAACTGTGAAATTTTTCTTACGCAAGCCTAGAAAAATTCCCCCACTTGTCCGAAATGGTTTCAAGTTCGAAATGGTCCTAGATGGTTCGAAATGGCTATCCGAATTGACTCTTTATCCGAAATGAACTAAACAGATCCGTAATGAGACAGTCTGATCCGGAATCAAGCTTAACTGATCCGAACTGATCCGAAATGGATCTGTTTGCTCCGAAATGCAAGTGGAACTTGTCCGAAATGCAACTGATCTGGTCCGAAATGCTGATATTTGATCCGAAATGATCCGAAATCAATGTTATTTTGTCCGAAATCCAAATTGTTGATCCGAAATGCAAGTTAGGAGATCCGAAATGCAGCTTTATGATCCGTAATGCTTGTTACTGGTCCGAAATTGATGCTGTTTAATCCGAAATGACTGATTTCCTGTCCGAAATCAATCCGAAATGCAACAAAACTGGTCCGAAATGCTGGTATTTGATCCGAAATGCAAGCTTGTGAATCCGATATGATCCGAAATGCTTAATTTAGATCCGAAATCCCTGCTGTTTGTTCGAAATCACCAGCAAAACCCTAGCACAGCCGTCAAAACACGTCCAAAACTTCGATTTTCTGCAGAAACGATTCTGAACCAAGCCAATCGAGAGCGTAATGCTCTGATACCAATTGTAGGTCCCGTAAGCCGTATGGATCGTAACAGAATCGTCGATCTAACCTAGAGTGCGGAATTCTCTAGATCAGATTTAACAGAAAATGAGTAGAACACCGAAATCACTTTAAACCCGATCTTTATTGATTATCTTCCAACGATTACAATCAATCAAGATCCTAATTCGTCCAAGCCTTTGTCTTTCACGAATTCTCTCCAAGAGTGATTAGAATATTAACCTAAACTCTAATGCTAAGCTTTGTTTATTTAGGACAAAGCTTTGCACATGGGCTAGGTCATGGACTAGGCCCATTTCGCCTACCATCCCCCTATGTGGGTTTGGTTTGGCCCAATCACTCTTAATTAACTATTACAAAGCTAAACCCGCTAACTGTTTATCGTTTTACTAATTACAAGACATCCAAAGACCAAATCTAAGCTGTTGTCACAAATATGCACCAACAATTTTCTTGACTGTATATCTCTTAAATATCAACATATACACGTGTGATTTAGTTTACGAAGATTTTCCAGAGTCTTTTTTTTTTACCCTAAAAATCCAAGGATTCCAACGGTGCAAACGGTTTCCTGAAATGAGTTACGGATAATTTGCTAAACGCGAAACTGTGAAATATTTCTTACGCAAGCCTAGAAAAATTCCCCCACTTGTCCGAAATGGTTTCAAGCTCGAAATGGTCCTAGATGGTTCGAAATGGCTATCCGAATTGACTCTTTATCCGAAATGAACTAAACAGATCCGTAATGAGACAGTCTGATCCGGAATCAAGCTTAACTGATCCGAACTGATCCGAAATGGATCTGTCTGATCCGAAATGCAAGTGGAACTTGTCCGAAATGCAACTGATCTGGTCCGAAATGCTAATATTTGATCCGAAATGATCCGAAATCAATGTTGTTGTGTCCGAAATCCAAATTGTTGATCGGAAATGCAAGTTAGGAGATCCGAAATGCAGCTTTATGATCCGTAATGCTTGTTACTGGTCCGAAATTGATGCTGTTTAATCCGAAATGACTGATTTCCTGTCCGAAATCAATCTGAAATGCAACAAAACTGGTCCGAAATGCTGGTATTTGATCCGAAATGCAAGCCTGTGAATTCGATAAGATCCGAAATGCTTAATTTAGATCCGAAATCCCTGCTGTTTGTTCGAAATCACCAGCAGAACCCTAGCACAGCCGTCAAAACACGTTCAAAACTTCGATTTTCTGCAGAAACGATTCTGAACCAAGCCAATCGAGAGCGTAATGCTCTGATACCAATTGTAGGTCCCGTAAGCAGTATGGATCGTAACAGAATCGACGATCTAAGCTAGAGTGCGGAATCCTCTAGATCAGATTTAACAGAAAATGAGTAGAACACCGAAATCGCTTTAAACCCGATCTTTATTGATTATCTTCCAACGATTACAATCAATCAAGATCCTAATTCGTCCAAGCCTTTGTCTTTCACGAATTCTCTCCAAGAGTGATTAGAAGATTAACCTAAACCCTAATGCTAAGCTTTGTTTATATAGGACAAAGCTTTGCACATGGGCTAGGTCATGGACTAGGCCCATTTCGCCTACCATCCCCCTATGTGGGTTTGGTTTGGCCCAATCACTCTTAATTAACTATTACAAAGCTAAACCCGCTAACTGTTTATCGTTTTACTAATTACAAGATATCCAAAGACCAAATCTAAGCTGTTGTCACAAATATGCACCAACAATTTTCTTGACTGTATATCTCTTAAATATCAACATATACACGTGTGATTTAGTTTACGAAGATTTTCCAGAGTCTTTTTTTTTTACCCTAAAAATCCAAGGATTCCAACGGTGCAAACGGTTTCCTGAAATGAGTTACGGATAATTTCCTAAACGCGAAACTGTGAAATTTTTCTTATGCAAGCCTAGAAAAATTCCCCCACTTGTCCGAAATGGTTTCAAGTTCGAAATGGTCCTAGATGGTTCGAAATGGCTATCCGAATTGACTCTTTATCCGAAATGAACTAAACGGATCCGTAATGAGACAGTCTAATCCGGAATCAAGCTTAACTGATCCGAAATGGATCTGTCTGATCCGAAATGCAAGTGGAACTTTGTCCGAAATGCAACTGATCTGGTCCGAAATGCTGATATTTGATCCGAAATGATCCGAAATCAATGTTGTTGTGTCCGAAATCCAAATTGTTGATCCGAAATGCAGCTTTAGGATCCGTAATGCTTGTTACTGGTCCGAAATTGATGCTGTTTAATCCGAAATGACAGATTTCCTGTCCGAAATCAATCCGAAATGCAACAAAACTGGTCCGAAATGCTGGTATTTGATCCGAAATGCAAGCTTGTGAATCTGATATGATCTGAAATGCTTAATTTAGATCCGAAATCCCTGCTGTTTGTTCGAAATCACCAGCAGAACCCTAGCACAGCCGTCAAAACACGTCCAAAACTTCAATTTTCTGCAGAAACGATTCTGAACCAAGCCAATCGAGAGCGTAATGCTCTGATACCAATTCTAGGTCCCGTAAGCCGTATGGATTGTAACAGAATCGTCGATCTAACCTAGAGTGCGGAATCCTCTAGATCAGATTTAACAGGAAATGAGTAGAACACCGAAATCACTTTAAACCCGATCTTTATTGACTATCTTCCAACGATTACAATCAATCAAGATCCTAATTCGTCCAAGCCTTTGTCTTTCACGAATTCTCTCCAAGAGTGATTAGAAGATTAACCTAAACCCTAATGCTAAGCTTTGTTTATATAGGACAAAGCTTTGCACATGGGCTAGGTCATGGACTAGGCCCATTTCGCCTACCATCCCCCTATGTGGTTTGGTTTGGCCCAATCACTCTTAATTAACTATTACAAAGCTAAACCCGCTAACTGTTTATCGTTTTACTAATTACAAGATATCCAAAGACCAAATCTAAGCTGTTGTCACAAATATGCACCAACAATTTTCTTGACTGTATATCTCTTAAATATCAACATATACACGTGTGATTTAGTTTACGAAGATTTTCCAGAGTCTTTTTTTTTTACCCTAAAAATCCAAGGATTCCAACGGTGCAAACGGTTTCCTGAAATGAGTTACGGATAATTTCCTAAACGCGAAACTGTGAAATTTTTCTTATGCAAGCCTAGAAAAATTCCCCCACTTGTCCGAAATGGTTTCAAGTTCGAAATGGTCCTAGATGGTTCGAAATGGCTATCCGAATTGACTCTTTATCCGAAATGAACTAAACAGATCTGTAATGAGACAGTCTAATCCGGAATCAAGCTTAACTGATCCGAAATGGATCTGTCTGATCCGAAATGCAAGTGGAACTTGTCCGAAATGCAACTGATCTGGTCCAAAATGCTGATATTTGATCCGAAATGATCCGAAATCAATGTTGTTGTGTCTGAAATCCAAATTGTTGATCCGAAATGCAAGTTAGGAGATCCGAAATGCAGCTTTATGATCCGTAATGCTTGTTACTAGTCCGAAATTGATGCTGTTTAATCCGAAATGACTGATTTCCTGTCCGAAATCAATCCGAAATGCAACAAAACTGGTCCGAAATGCTGGTATTTTATCCGAAATACAAGCCTGTGAATCCGATATGATCCGAAATGCTTAATTTAGATCCGAAATCCCTGCTGTTTGTTCGAAATCACCAGCAGAACCCTAGCACAGCCGTCAAAACACGTCCAAAACTTCGATTTTCTACAGAAACGATTCTGAACCAAGCCAATCGAGAGCGTAATGCTCTGATACCAATTGTAGGTCCCGTAAGCCGTATGGATCGTAACAGAATCGACGATCTAACCTAGAGTGCGGAATCCTCTAGATCAGATTTAACAGAAAATGAGTAGAACACCGAAATCACTTTAAACCCGATCTTTATTGATTATCTTCCAACGATTACAATCAATCAAGATCCTAATTCGTCCAAGCCTTTGTCTTTCACGAATTCTCTCCAAGAGTGATTAGAAGATTAACCTAAACCCTAATGCTAAGCTTTGTTTATATAGGACAAAGCTTTGCACATGGGCTAGGTCATGGACTAGGCCCATTTCGCCTACCATCCCCCTATGTGGGTTTGGTTTGGCCCAATCACTCTTAATTAACTATTACAAAGCTAAACCCCCTAACTGTTTATCGTTTTACTAATTACAAGATATCCAAAGACCAAATCTAAGCTGTTGTCACAAATATGCACCAACAATTTTCTTGACTGTATATCTCTTAATTATCAACATATACACGTGTGATTTAGTTTACGAAGATTTTCCAGAGTCTTTATTTTTTTACCCTAAAAATCCAAGGATTCCAACGGTGCAAACGGTTTCCTGAAATGAGTTACGGATAATTTCCTAAACGCGAAACTATGAAATTTTTCTTACGCAAGCCTAGAAAAATTCCCCCACTTGTCCGAAATGGTTTCAAGTTCGAAATGGTCCTAGATGGTTCGAAATGGCTATCCGAATTGACTCTTTATCCGAAATGAACTAAACAGATCCGTAATTAGACACTCTGATCCGGAATCAAGCTTAACTGATCCGAAATGGATCTGTCTGATCCGAAATGCAAGTGGAACTTGTCCGAAATGCAACTGATCTGGTCCGACATGCAGATATTTGATCCGAAATGATCCGAAATCAATTTTGTTGTGTCCGAAATACAAATTGTTGATCCGAAATGCAAGTTAGGAGATCCGAAATGCAGCTTTATGATCCGTAATGCTTGTTACTGGTCCGAAATTGATGCTGTTTAATCCGAAATGACTGATTTCCTGTCCGAAATCAATCCGAAATGCAACAAAACTGGTCCGAAATGCTGGTATTTGATCCGAAATGCAAGCCTGTGAATCCGATATGATCCGAAATGCTTAATTTAGATCCGAAATCCCTGCTGTTTGTTCGAAATCACCAGCAGAACCCTAGCACAACCGTCAAAACACGTCCAAAACTTCGATTTTCTGCAGAAACGATTCTGAACCAAGCCAATCGAGAGCGTAATGCTCTGATACCAATTGTAGGTCCCGTAAGCCGTATGGATCGTAACAGAATCGACGATCTAACCTAGAGTGCGGAATCCTCTAGATCAGATTTAACAGAAAATGAGTAGAACACCGAAATCACTTTAAACCCGATCTTTATTGATTATTTTCCAACGATTACAATCAATCAAGATCCTAATTCATCCAAGCCATTGTCTTTCACGAATTCTCTCCAAGAGTGATTAGAAGATTAACCTAAACCCTAATGCTAAGCTTTGTTTATATAGGACAAAGCTTTGCGCATGGTCTAGGTCATGGACTAGGCCCATTTCGCCTACCATCCCCCTATGTGGGTTTGGTTTGGCCCAATCACTCTTAATTAACTATTACAAAGCTAAACCCGCTAACTGTTTATCGTTTTACTAATTACAAGATATCCAAAGACCAAATCTAAGCTGTTGTCACAAATATGCACCAATAATTTTCTTGACTGTATATCTCTTAAATATCAACATATACACGTGTGATTTAATTTACGAAGATTTTCCAGAGTCTTTTTTTTTTACCCTAAAAATCCAAGGATTCCAACGGTGCAAACGGTTTCCTGAAATGAGTTACGGATAATTTCCTAAACGCGAAACTGTGAAATTTTTCTTACGCAAGCCTAGAAAAATTCCCCCACTTGTCCGAAATGGTTTCAAGTTCGAAATGGTCCTAGATGGTTCGAAATGGCTATCCGAATTGACTTTTTATCCGAAATGAACTAAACAGATCCGTAATGAGACAGTCTGATCCGGAATCAAGCTTAACTGATCCGAACTGATCCGAAATGGATCTGTCAGATCCGAAATGCAAGTGGAACTTGTCCGAAATGCAACTGATCTGGTCCGAAATGCTGATATTTGATCCGAAATGATCCGAAATCATTGTTGTTGTGTCCGAAATCCAAATTGTTGATCCGAAATGCAAGTTAGGAGATCCGAAATGCAGCTTTATGATCCGTAATGCTTGTTACTGGTCCGAAATTGATGCTGTTTAATCCGAAATGACTGATTTCCGGTCCGAAATCAATCCGAAATGCAACAAAACTGGTCCGAAATGCTGGTATTTGATCCGAAATGCAAGCCTGTGAATCCGAAATGATCCGAAATGCTTAATTTAGATCCGAAATCCCTGTTGTTTGTTCGAAATCACCAGCAGAACCCTATCACAACCGTCAAAACACGTCCAAAACTTCGATTTTCTGCAGAAACGATTCTGAACCAAGCCAATCGAGAGCGTAATGCTCTGATACCAATTGTAGGTCCCGTAAGCCGTATGGATCGTAACAGAATCGTCGATCTAACCTAGAGTGCGGAATCCTCTAGATCAGATTTAACAGAAAATGAGTAGAACACCGAAATCACTTTAAACCCGATCTTTATTGATTATCTTCCAACGATTACAATCAATCAAGATCCTAATTCGTCCAAGCCTTTGTCTTTCACGAATTCTCTCCAAGAGTGATTAGAAGATTAACCTAAACCCTAATGCTAAGCTTTGTTTATATAGGACAAAGCTTTGCGCATGGTCTAGGTCATGGACTAGGCCCATTTCGCCTACCATCCCCCTATGTGGGTTTGGTTTGGCCCAATCACTCTTAATTAACTATTACAAAGCTAAACCCGCTAACTGTTTATCGTTTTACTAATTACAAGATATCCAAAGACCAAATCTAAGCTGTTGTCACAAATATGCACCAACAATTTTCTGGACTGTATATCTCTTAAATATCAACATATACACGTGTGATTTAGTTTACGAAGATTTTCCAGAGTATTTTTTTTTACCCTAAAAATCCTAGGATTCCAACGGTGCAAACGTTTTCCTGAAATGAGTTACGGATAATTTCCTAAACGCGAAACTGTGAAATTTTTCTTACGCAAGCCTAGAAAAATTCCCCCACTTGTCCGAAATGGTTTCAAGTTCGAAATGGTCCTAGATGGTTCGAAATGGCTATCCGAATTGACTCTTTATCCGAAATGAACTAAACAGATCCGTAATGAGACAGTCTGATCCGGAATCAAGCTTAACTGATCCGAAATGGATCTGTCTGATCGGAAATGCAAGTGGAACTTGTCCGAAATGCAACTGATCTGGTCCGAAATGCTGATATTTGATCCGAAATGATCCGAAATCAATGTTGTTGTGTCCGAAATCCAAATTCTTGATCCGAAATGCAAGTTAGGAGATCCGAAATGCAGCTTTATGATCCGTAATGCTTGTTACTGGTCCGAAATTGATGCTGTTTAATCCGAAATGACTGATTTCCTGTCCGAAATCATTCCGAAATGCAACAAAACTGGTCCGAAATGCTGGTATTTGATCCAAAATGCAAGCCTGTGAATCCGAAATGATCCGAAATGCTTAATTTAGATCCGAAATCCCTGTTGTTTGTTTGAAATCACCAGCAGAACCCTAGCACAGCCGTCAAAACACGTCCAAAACTTCGATTTTCTGCAGAAACGATTCTGAACCAAGCCAATCTAGAGCGTAATGCTCTGATACCAATTGTAGGTCCCGTAAGCCGTATGGATCGTAACAGAATCGTCGATCTAACCTAGAGTGCGGAATCCTCTAGATCAGATTTAACAGAAAATGAGTAGAACACCGAAATCACTTTAAACCCGATCTTTATTGATTATCTTCCAACGATTACAATCAATAAAGATCCTAATTCGTCCAAGCCTTTGTCTTTCACGAATTCTCTCCAAGAGTGATTAGAAGATTAACCAAAACCCTAATGCTAAGCTTTGTTTATATAGGACAAAGCTTTGCACATGGGCTAGGTCATGGACTAGGCCCATTTGGCCTACCATCCCCCTATGTGGTTTGGTTTGGCCCAATAACTCTTAATTAACTATTACAAAGCTAAACCCGCTAACTATTTATCGTTTTACTAATTACAAGATATCCAAAGACCAAATCTAAGCTGTTGTCACAAATATGCACCAACAATTTTCTTGACTGTATATCTCTTAAATATCAACATATACACGTGTGATTTAGTTTACGAAGATTTTCCAGAGTATTTTTTTTTACCCAAAAAATCCAAGGATTCCAACGGTGCAAACGGTTTCCTGAAATGAGTTACGGATAATTTCCTAAACGCGAAACTGTGAAATTTTTCTTACGCAAGCCTAGAAAAATTCCCCCACTTGTCCGAAATGGTTTCAAGTTCGAAATGGTCCTAGATGGTTCGAAATGGCTATCCGAATTGACTCTTTATCCGAAATGAACTAAACAGATCCGTAATGAGACAGTCTGATCCGGAATCAAGCTTAACTGATCCGAAATGGATCTGTCTGATCCGAAATGCAAGTGGAACTTGTCCGAAATGCAAATGATCTGGTCCGAAATGCTGATATTTGATCCGAAATGATCCGAAATCAATGTTGTTGTGTCCGAAATCCAAATTGTTGATCCGAAATGCAAGTTAGGAGATCCGAAATGCAGCTTTATGATCCGTAATGCTTGTTACTGGTCCGAAATTGATGCTGTTTAATCCGAAATGACTGATTTCCTGTCCGAAATCAATCCGAAATGCAACAAAACTGGTCCGAAATGCTGGTATTTGATCCGAAATACAAGCCTGTGAATCCGATATGATCCGAAATGCTTAATTTAGATCCGAAATCCCTGCTGTTTGTTCGAAATCACCAGCAGAACCCTAGCACAGCCGTCAAAACACGTCCAAAACTTCAATTTTCTGCAGAAACGATTCTGAACCAAGCCAATCGAGAGCGTAATGCTCTGATACCAATTGTAGGTCCCGTAAGCCGTATGGATCGTAACAGAATCGTCGGTCTAACCTAGAGTGCGGAATCCTCTAGATCAGATTTAACAGAAAATGAGTAGAACACCGAAATCACTTTAAACCCGATCTTTATTGATTATCTTCCAACGATTACAATCAATCAAGATCCTAATTCGTCCAAGCCTTTGTCTTTCACGAATTCTATCCAAGAGTGATTAGAAGATTAACCTAAACCCTAATGCTAAGCTTTGTTTATATAGGACAAAGCTTTGCACATGGGCTAGGTCATGGACTAGGCCCATTTCGCCTACCATCCCCCTATGTGGGTTTGGTTTGGCCCAATCACTCTTAATTAACTATTACAAAGCTAAACCCGCTAACGGTTTATCGTTTTACTAATTACAAGATATCCAAAGACCAAATCTAAGTTGTTGTCACAAATATGCACCAACAATTTTCTTGACTGTATATCTCTTAAATATCAACATATACACGTGTGATTTAGTTTACGAAGATTTTCCAGAGTCTTTTTTTTTTACCCTAAAAATCCAAGGATTCCAACAGTGCAAACGGTTTCCTGAAATGAGTTACGGATAATTTCCTAAACGCGAAACTGTGAAATTTTTCTTACGCAAGCCTAGAAAAATTCCCCCACTTGTCCGAAATGGTTTCAAGTTCGAAATGGTCCTAGATGGTTCGAAATGGCTATCCGAATTGACCCTTTATCCGAAATGAACTAAACAGATTCGTAATGAGACAGTCTGATCCGGAATCAAGCTTAACTGATCCGAACTGATCCGAAATGGATCTGTCTGATCCGAAATGCAAGTGGAACTTGTCCGAAATGCAACTGATCCGGTCCGAAATGCTGATATTTGATCCGAAATGATCCGAAATCAATGTTGTTATGTCCGAAATCCAAATTGTTGATCCGAAATGCAAGTTAGGAGATCCGAAATGCAGGTTTATGATCCGTAATGCTTGTTACTGGTCCGAAATTGATGTTGTTTAATTCGAAATGACTGATTTCCTGTCCGAAATCAATCTGAAATGCAACAAAACTGGTCCGAAATGCTGGTATTTGATCCGAAATGCAAGCCTGTGAATCCGAAATGATCCGAAATGCTTAATTTAAATCCGAAATCCCTGCTGTTTGTTCGAAATCACCAGCAGAACCCTAGCACAGCCGTCAAAACACGTCCAAAACTTCGATTTTCTGCAGGAACGATTCTGAACCAAGCCAATCGAGAGCGTAATGCTCTGATACCAATTGTAGGTCCCGTAAGCCGTATGGATCGTAACAGAATCGACGATCTAACCTAGAGTGCGGAATCCTCTAGATCAGATTTAACAGAAATGAGTAGAACACCGAAATCACTTTAAACCCGATCTTTATTGATTATCTTCCAACGATTACAATCAATCAAGATCCTAATTCGTCCAAGCCTTTGTCTTTCACGAATTCTCTCCAAGAGTGATTAGAAGATTAACCTAAACCCTAATGCTAAGCTTTGTTTATATAGGACAAAGCTTTGCACATGGGCTAGGTCATGGACTAGGCCCATTTCGCCTACCATCCCCCTATGTGGGTTTGGTTTGGCCCAATCACTCTTAATTAACTATTACAAAGCTAAACCCGCTAACTGTTTATCGTTTTACTAATTACAAGATATCCAAAGACCAAATCTAAGCTGTTGTCACAAATATGCACCAACAATTTTCTTGACTGTATATCTCTTAAATATCAACATATACACGTGTGATTTAGTTTACGAAGATTTTCCAGAGTCTTTTTTTTTACCCTAAAAATCGAAGGATTCCAACAGTGCAAACGGTTTCCTGAAATGAGTTACGGATAATTTCCTAAACGCGAAACTGTGAAATTTTTCTTACGCAAGCCTAGAAAAATTCCCCCACTTGTCCGAAATGGTTTCAAGTTCGAAATGGTCCAAGATGGTTCGAAATGGCTATCCGAATTGACCCTTTATCCGAAATGAACTAAACAGATTCGTAATGAGACAGTCTGATCCGGAATCAAGCTTAACTGATCCGAAATGGATCTGTCTGATCCGAAATGCAAGTGGAACTTGTCCGAAATGCAACTGATCTGGTCCGAAATGCTGATATTTGATCCGAAATCAATGTTGTTGTGTCCGAAATCCAAATTGTTGATCCGAAATGCAAGGTAGGAGATCCGAAATGCAGCTTTATGATCCGTAATGCTTGTTACTGGTCCGAAATTGATGCTATTTAATCCGAAATGACCGATTTCCTGTCCGAAATCAATCCGAAATGCAACAAAACTGGTCCGAAATGCTGGTATTTGATCCGAAATGCAAGCTTATGAATCCGAAATGATCCGAAATGCTTAATTTAGATCCGAAATCCCTGCTGTTTGTTTGAAATCACCAGCAGAACCCTAGCACAGCCGTCAAAACATGTCCAAAACTTCGATTTTCTGCAGAAACGATTCTGAACCAAGCCAATCGAGAGCGTAATGCTCTGATACCAATTGTAGGTCCCGTAAGCCGTATGGATCGTAACAGAATCGACGATCTAACCTAGAGTGCGGAATCCTCTAGATCAGATTTAACAGAAAATAAGTAGAACACCGAAATCACTTTAAACCCGATCTTTATTGATTATCTTCCAACGATTACAATCAATCAAGATCCTAATTCGTCCAAGCCTTTGTCTTTCACGAATTCTCTCCAAGAGTGATTAGAAGATTAACCTAAATCCTAATGCTAAGCTTTGTGTATATAGGACAAAGCTTTGCACATGGGCTAGGTCATGGACTAGTCCCATTTCGCCTACCATCCCCCTATGTGGGTTTGGTTTTGCCCAATCACTCTTAATTAACTATTACAAAGCTAAACCCGCTAACTGTTTATCGTTTTACTAATTACAAGATATCCAAAGATCAAATCTAAGCTGTTGTCACAAATATGCACCAACAATTTTCTTGACTGTATATCTCTTAAATATCAATATATACACGTGTGATTTAGTTTACGAAGATTTTCCAGAGTCTTTTTTTTTACCCTAAAAATCCAAGGATTCCAACGGTGCAAACGGTTTCCTGAAATGAGTTACGGATAATTTCCTAAACGCGAAACTGTGAAATTTTTCTTACGCAAGCCTAGAAAAATTCCCCCACTTGTCCGAAATGGTTTCAAGTTCGAAATGGTCCTAGATGGTTCGAAATGGCTATCCGAATTGACTCTTTATCCGAAATGAACTAAACAGATCCGTAATGAGACAGTCTGATCCGGAATCAAGCTTAACTGATCCGAACTGATCCGAAATGGATCTGTCTGATCCGAAATGCAAGTGGAACTTGTCCGAAATGCAAATGATCTGGTCCGAAATGCTGATATTTGATCCGAAATGATCCGAAATCAATGTTGTTGTGTCCGAAATCCAAATTGTTGATCCGAAATGCAAGTTAGGAGATCCGAAATGCAGCTTTATGATCCGTAATGCTTGTTACTGGTCCGAAATTGATGCTGTTTAATCCGAAATGACTGATTTCTTGTCCGAAATCAATCCGAAATGCAACAAAACTGGTCCGAAATGCTGGTATTTGATCCGAAATGCAAGCCTGTGAATCCGAAATGATCCGAAATGCTTAATTTAGATCCGAAATCCCTGCTGTTTGTTCGAAATCACCAGCAGAACCCTAGCACAGCCGTCAAAACACGTCCAAAACATCGATTTTCTGCAGAAACGATTCTGAACCAAGCCAATCGAGAGCGTAATGCTCTGATACCAATTGTAGGTCCCGTAAGCCGTATGGATCGTAACAGAATCGTCGATCTAACCTAGAGTGCGGAATCCTCTAGATCAGATTTAACAGAAAATGAGTAGAACACCGAAATCACTTTAAACCCGATCTTTATTGATTATCTTCCAACGATTACAATCAATCAAGATCCTAATTCGTCCAAGCCTTTGTCTTTCACGAATTCTCTCCAAGAGTGATTAGAAGATTAACCTAAACCCTAATGCTAAGCTTTGTTTATATAGGACAAAGCTTTGCACATGGGCTAGGTCATGGACTAGGCCCATTTCGCCTACCATCCCCCTATGTGGGTTTGGTTTGGCCCAATCACTCTTAATTAACTATTACAAAGCTAAACCCGCTAACTGTTTATCGTTTTACTAATTACAAGATATCCAAAGGCCAAATCTAAGCTGTTGTCACAAATATGCACCAACAATTTTCTTGACTGTATATCTCTTAAATATCAACATATACACGTGTGATTTAGTTTACGAAGATTTTTCAATGCCGAGAACCTCGATCAGAGTGTAAAAAATCCGTAAGGTTCACAATGGTGTAAGATTAAAATGGGATATACTGGGCTAGGATTCGAGTTACAGGAACAAGGGCCAAACCAACCACCCAAGAATGGAATCGTCGATCGAAAACACTTGACAACCTCCAAGAAGCAGCTTTTCTTACCACCAGACCTTTCTCAATCAATTAGGAATCTGATGTCGTCACTAAACACATTCCTTTAATTGTAGCCATTTGTTGAGTGTTTTTTTTGGTGTCTAATCTGCATATATATCCCCATTGCCCTTGATTTTCTTGACTGTATATCTCTTAAATATCAACATTTACACGTGTGATTTAGTTTATGAAGATTTTTCAATGCCGAGAACCTCGATCAGAGTGTAAAAAATCCGTAAGGTTCACAATGGTGTAAGATTAAAATGGGATATACTGGTCTAGGATTCGAGTTACAGGAACAAGGGCCAAACCAACCACCCAAGAATGGAATCGCCGATCGAAAACACTTAACAACCTCCAATAAGCAGCTTTTCTTGCCACCAGACCTTTCTCCATCAATTTGGAATCTGATGCCGTCACTAAACACATTCCTTAAATTGTAGCCATTTATTGAGTGTTTTTTTTGGTGTCTAATCCGCATATATATCACCATTGCCCTGGATTTTCTTGACTGTATATCTCTTAAATATCAACATATACACGTGTGATTTAGTTTACGAAGATTTTTCAATGTCGAGAACCTCGATCAGAGAGTAAAAAAGGCATAAGGTTCACAATGGTGTAAAATTAAAATGGGATATACCGGGCTAGGATTCGAGTTACAGGAACAAGGGACAAACCAACCACCCAAGAATGGAATCGTCGAGCGAAAACACTTGACAACCTCCTAGAAGCAGCTTTTCTTCCCACCAGACATTTCTCCATCAATTAGGAATCTGATGCCGTCACTAAACACATTCCTTAAATTATAGCAATTTGGTAAGTGTTTTTTTTTGGTGTCTAATCCGCATATATATCACCATTGCCCTTGATTTTCTTGACTGTATATCTCTTAAATATCAACATATACACGTGTGATTTAGTTTACGAAGATTTTTCAATGCCGAGAACCTCGATCAGTGAGTAAAAAAGTCGTAAGGTTAACAATGGTGTAAAATTAAAATGGGATATACCGGGCTAGGATTCGAGTTACCGGAACAAGGGCCAAACCAACCACCCAAGAATGGAATCGTCGAGCGAAAACACTTGACAACCT
>JARYGA010017239.1:0-48038 GCA_030545235.1 Helianthus tuberosus | reverse complement strand
TACAATCACGTTGCGAAGTTCAAACGAACTTCGCATTGACCATAAACTGGTCAATGCAGAAAGTCAAACAAAGTTTGACTTTTGGACTCGAAAAGCAATAAAAGAACGAAGGAACACTTACGAAGGGTCCCCGAATGCTAATCGTGATCCAAGTAGCTCAGGTATGAAACAAAGGTTTCAACTTAGAGCTTCTCAAATCAGATTCTAGTGGGTTTTTGGAAGGAAAGGGGTTGGGTATTTATAGTGTTCGGTGAGCCATTAAGATCGTTTCTCGGAAAACGTGCTTTGATCTTAGCCATACACTTGCACACATGGTATTGTAATACCATGTGCACATCCAAAACCAGCCCCTAGTATCAGAATTACCATGTGCATGTGGGTTTTGTGGGTAATGCAGCTGTTAACAGCCTGTTTAAACATTGAATCTGGTCTGAGAGGCTGACGCGGGCCGCGTAAAGATACACCCTGGTTTTACGTGGGCCGCCTGAGGGTCCTGATCAGACAACAACTTTGCAAAATGACAGTTTCAGTCCCTGTTGGTGTTTAAGGCCATTTCCGACATGTTTAAGGCCCGTTTAACCAACGTTAAGGCCCTAAAATGATGCCTAAACATTGTGGACATGAAACATGCTCAAAAATATGCCGGATGTTGGTTTGTTTGGTCGTACGATCGCGATGTTCGCTTAATTACGACGGAATGCGCATAAGCGCGAAAAACGATCCAAATGACGCGACAAATGGATTTTTCTCATGCCAAACACTAAAATAAAATATTTTAGTGCTTACATAAATTTTTGGATGTCCGGATGTATTCAGAACGTAAGTTATGCGCGAAAGTGCAAACTTGTGCACTTTTTTGACGCTTTTAGTCCCTGAATGACCCAAAAGTTTATTTTAGCACGCCGAACCCCTCGAAGCCTATTTCTAAGCTATATAAAGGATATTTAAGGTGTGTTTAACTTATGGTCATGTTCCGGAATGTTCGTTACAGTTCAAATTGGCATACTTTCGCAGTTTGTCAAGTTTAGTCCCTATAAGCGAATTAACTTGTTTTTGCCATACCAAAGCCTTTAAAACTTATTTCTAAGTTATGTAAAGGTGATTTAAGGTATGTTAAGTATATTTTGATGTTCCAGAGTATTTTTCGCATTAAACTGGTTACGTTTACGCATCAGTTTGCGTATAACTCTCCAGAAAGCGATGTAGAGTTGGAAATTGAATAAAAGTCAAAACATGAAAATATAAAACACAACCAAACAAACATTGGGATCAAATAACATTCTTTTATTGATGAAAGAACTGTTCACAATGATTACAAGGACAGATGTTACAAATATGATGTTCAAGGAACAAATTGGACACACTATGGAAGTCTATGTAGATGACATGGTGGTTAAGTCCAAGAAAGCTGAGGATCACCTTAAAGACTTGGAGGAAACATTCAATATCCTTAATAAATTTAATATGAAACTAAATCCTTCCAAGTGTCATTTTGGTGTCAAAGCAGGTAAATTCCTAGGCTATTTGGTGACAAAGAGGGGCATTGAAGCAAGTCCAGAGCAGATTAAGGCTATTGTGAATATCAAATCTCCTGCCAATGCTAAGGATGTGCAAAGATTGACAGGAAGGATCGCAGCCTTGAACAGGTTCATATCCAAATCCTCAGAAAAGTGCAAGGAATTCTATGACATCCTGAGGAAGAACAAGAAATTTGAATGGACTGAGAAGCATGAAAGTGCCCTCAAAGCTCTTAAGGATTACCTATCCTCAGCCCCCGCCTTGATGAAACCAGAAAAGGGGGATATATTATCCTTATACCTAGTAGTATCCTCAAAAGCAGTAAGTGCGGTCCTTGTTAAGGATCACCAAGGTACACAACATCCTGTTTATTATGTAAGTAAGACTTTACTTGATGCTGAATCCAGGTATTCACACTTAGAGAAACTTATCCTTGCATTAATTATGGCATCTACTAAATTAAGACATTATTTTGAGACTCATGCCATTGTTGTTAAGACTAATTTTCCAATTAAGAATGTTCTCAGGAAACCTAAAATGTCAGGAAGGATGGCTAAGTAGGCAGTGAAGCTTAGTGCATATGATATAAGATATGAGCCTAGAACTGCCATTAAATCCCAGGCCTTAGCTGACTTTGTGGCAGATTTTAGTAGTGACTTGCAAAAGGAAGCTGAGTTAGAGGTCCAACAGCTAGAAGAAACTAAGGATCCTTGGATACTCTTCACTGATGGTGCTTCTAATGTTAAAGGAACGGGGCTTGGAAAACTACTAAAATCACCACAGGGGGACATAATACCCAACTACATAGCTTGTGAATTTCAAACTACCAACAATGAGGCTGAATATGAAGCCTTGACAGCTGGTTTGCAAATTGCCAAGCATATGAGGATCAGGTATCTTAAGGTACATGTAGATTCTTTATTAATCACTAATCACTTTAATGGATCCTATGCTGTTATAGGTGAAAAGCTAATCAAATATTTAGAGATAGTCAAAGAATTGGCACTCTCTTTTGTTTCCTTTAGTTTGACACAGGTACCAAGGGAAGAGAATGCAGAGGCTGATGCATTAGCCAATTTAGGATCATCCTTGAAGATCCCGGAGGATATCAAGATCCCTATTATCCATATCATGACCCCTGGTATCGAGGATCATGAAGCTATGGAGATAGGAGAGGATTCTGCGATCATCCCTAGTGATGATACTCAATCTCATTCAGGATCATGGATCCTTCCAATCATGAGATACATACAACATGGAGAGATTCCTACAGGAGAAAACCGCAGGGCTTTCAAAATTAAGGTATCTCAATTTACAATATTAAATAACATGTTGTATAAACGATCTCTTGCAGGTCCATATCTAAGATGCATTGAGGATCCTGAAATCCAAGAAGTCCTAAAGGATTTCCATGAAGGAGATTGCAAAAACCACACCGGGGGCAGAGTATTATTCTCGAGGATCCTGAGGATAGGATACAATTGGCCTACTATGAAGAAGGATGCTGTGGAATATGCCAAGAAATGTGATCCTTGTCAGAGACACAGTAATATCCTTCACCAACCAGCAGAACTTTTGCATCCTATATGAAGGAGATTGCAAAAACCACACCGGGGGCAGAGTATTATTCTCGAGGATCCTGAGGACAGGATACAATTGGCCTACTATGAAGAAGGATGCTGTGGAATATGCCAAGAAATGTGATCCTTGTCAGAGACACAGTAATATCCTTCACCAACCAGCAGAACTTTTGCATCCTATATCCTCTTCTTGGCCATTTATGAGATGGGGAATGGATATAGTTGGTAAGCTTCCTAAGGCACCTGGTGGAAAAGTATTTATGCTTGCTATGACTGATAACTAAGCCTCAAGTAGGCAGGATCACATCAGCGAAGTACTCAAGGAACTGGTGGCGGATTAGAGGCAGGCCTTCTAGATTGTCAGCCTCTGAGGCTTTCCTCTTCTTTCCCTTGGAAGCAGTAGCCTTGGGGATGGCAGTACTTGGGCTAGCAGGAGCCTTCTTCCTCCCAGATCTGGGACCAACAGTGGTGAGATCGGTGACACTGAAACGGGTAGCAGACTTCGATGATTTTCCAGCACCTACACATCCAAAACAGATAAGTATCCTCATTTCATTTTAATTTAAACATTTAATTATGCACAAAATGGGATACTTACTTGACATTGTGACAGAACCTGAGGATACCTCTTGAGAATCCTGGGTATTTGCTTTAAATGATCTTATTTCAGGATCAAGCCTCTGAAAAGCAGCAAGCCTTTCCTTCGTTGCAGGTGTTGTGATAAGGTGTGCGACAGTAATAGCTGCAAAATAGAAACAAAAGGATGTTAGTGATCCTCAGCAGAAACAAGGTCATCATGTGATCCTTCTCAGGATCCTCTATCCTACCATGGGTGGTCCATTTCCTAGGCAGATCCTTTCCATCAGGGATAGAATCCCTTCTGACAAAGAAGAATCGCCGTTTCCAGTTGGTGTCATTCTTAGTGGCTTTGAAGATGGGGTGTTCTTCACCAGGTTTATGTTTGAATAGATATCGGTGGGATCCATGGCTAACAAGGTCGTACATTTCTGCTAACTCCGACATTCCCAGATTAATTCCTTCATGTTCAATGATTCTTTCAAGGGTATACAAGACCCTCCAGATCATTGGCATTGCTTGGATGTAAGAGATGCCGGTGAGAGAGAAGAAAGATTGTGTGAAATCAGGAAAAGGATACGAGTATCCTATTGTAAATGGGGTGACCGGAAAAGCTACCCAGGTTTCAGAAATATAGTCGCTCAGGACGGTGGGATCAAAAGTTTTGAAAACGGTGTTCGCCGGGAAACAATGACGGATTCTGTCTATCTGTGGATCGGTAAAGCAGCATCTTTCTTTCGTAGAGTCTTTAATGATCCCTTGGGTCTTCAAGGGGCTGTCCTTTTTATGATCCTTAACCGGTGAAGACCTCAGCATCATCTTGGTCATGAAGATGGTGGAAAACAAGAAACAAAATTGAGAAGATGAAGAGAGAAAGGAAAGAGAAACACCTGATCAAATCTTCAAATGAGGTTTTAAAGGAGGAAACACACGAATTTAAGTGCTCTCTAACCCTTATCTCTAACTTCAATTTATAATGATGATATTGCAGGATGGTCACTTCAGTGACGGCAGGATGGCAACGGCTAGTCAGAATTTAACGGCTATATATCAGTTGGTTTGTTACGGATAAGAACGAGAAAATACAACTAGTTTATTTACATATCACTCCTTATATTTTGGGGGCAATTGTTATGGGAGGATTTTCCAAAGATCAGTGATCCTCAATTACTGTCAAGCTGAGGGATCCTCACTTCTGTTTGAATTAGTGATCCTCAGAGTGTATTATAGGATCAGGATCATGGATCATCATAGTGATCCTTACACTAACGATTGTCTGCTTTGAATATGATGTTGTTTTGCAGGAGTACAAGCTTGGACTTGGTCTTGGCGATATTCCTGGAGCATATTCCATACTTATTCCGCACGTGCTTAACTGAAGTGGACGTTATGGAGTTCATGGAAGACTTGCACAAAATGCGGATAGTTTGTTAGCTTAGATTTTTTCCATTTTTAAAAGGGGATAGCAAGCAAGATTAGAACACTTGGCTAATTTTAGGTTAACACACACACTCGTAACTGCTCTCATCAGCTCTCAAGATTTCACTTGGCGATTGTCACACCCCGACCACGTAGAACATACAAAACGTGGCGGAAATGTCAGGGAGTGTTGTAACAGAATTAATTGTTTCAAATCCATGGCAATTGAAGTTTCGTTTTATTGATTGAAAGTGTTACAATGTCTTAACAAACAAGGAAATACAACATAATTAACTAGTCTTGCATCTTTTATTATCACTAAAGCCCAAGTCTGCCTATGTGTATCTTGATCATCTTATGCAACAGCTCCTGAAAAACACATGTGAAAATAGGTACGTCAGCATAAAAATGCCTGTGAGATACATAGGTTTTGTGAAAATAGGTTTCATGACTTATGTTTGAGAAAATGTTTAGTCATGAACCTTGTAATTTGCTTTGTCTTGTAAATCATTTGAAAAACAATGAGTTCAGATGATATGTATAAATAAGTGAATAATGTATGGTTAAATGAATAACCATGTAAGATGAGTTTGTATAAGATAAGTTGTTTGTAAATCAATGTTTTGTGAAAAGTATGTTATTTGTATAAAATGTTCTATGTCTCAAACTGAAATGATTCAAATAACGCTACGATATGTAATACCATACAAACACTTATATATAGGAAGTACCAGCGGCGTATCCACCATGCTTGTATCATATTACACACGCCTCGTTACTTAATCACTTACTCAAACCAAACTACCAAAGTAAAATGTTCATGTCTAATGTAAATCATGTAATATGTATCCAAAATGTAAGCATGTGATGAATAACAAATGTACTAAGTATGCAACAAATAGACATACGTAGCATGTGACCTGTACTAAGTATGCAACAATAGACATACGTAGCATGTGACCTGTACTAAGTATGCAACAATAGACATACGTAGCATGTGACCTGTACTAAGTATGCAACAATAGACATACGTAGCATGTGACCTATACTAAGTATGCAACAATAGACATACGTAGCATGAAATGTAATGAAATCATGTACTATAATGTACTAACGAACATAGCATGTATATGATGTGAAAACAGGAAAGCTTGAAAGTAACAAGTAGGCACATGTGTTCCACCCCAAAACAGTTTGGAAAACAGTAAAAGAGGGGTCTATGTACTCACTTGAGATTGTTCAATAGTCCTAAGATAACCACCAAGCAATGCTAGAGATCTCGGAATCAAACGGCACCTAATATAGGTAACTATGTTAATAAACCGGACCTAAATCGGAAGATCGGGTAGCATGAGGGTTTGTAAACCAAACGAGTATGGAGACTCGTGTAGTATGGTTCAACAAATCCTACATACTAAATGAAACCTAACATAATTGCTTACGACCCATTACGACCCGTTTAGATAGCTTATGCTACTTTAACGCATCGTTCGTGTGAACCGCGTTCGGACCGCCTAACTAGCCCTATGACAAGTGTTATATGCCTAAACATGTTACATAATCAGTTATGTGACAAAAGTTTAGGTTACATATGCTTAATTACCAATTATACATGAAAAGGGTATTCTGGTAATTTACCTAAGGCATATAAACTACCTATCATACAACTACTTAAACGATGTGACCATAGGGTATAACCTCGGAAGGTTATTCCCTACCTACTATGGTCACCTAATGTGTTTGGTCGGATCCCAATGATCGACCAAATGGGTCGGGTTCGAGGTATAAGCGATTTATTAGATCGCTTACCCTACGACCCTAGACAACGTGGTAATCAGTAGGCATAGTCCCAAAGGACTATAACCATCGTGATTACAATCACGTTGCGAAGTTCAAAGGAACTTCGCATTGACCATAAACTGGTCAACGCAGAAAGTCAAACAAAGTTTGACTTTCGGACTCGAAAAGCAATAAAAGAAAGAAAAGAACGAAAGAATACTTACGAAGGGTCCCCGAATGCTAATTTCGATCCGAGAATCTCAGGTATGAAACAATGGTTTCAACTTAGAGTTTCTAAGATCAAAATTCTAGTGATTTGAGCAATGGGGGCATGGGGTATATATAGTTTTTCCCGAACCGTTAAGATCGTTTCTTGGAAACCGTGCTTTGATCTTGGCCATACACCTCAAGATAATGGTTTTACAAAACCATGTGAGCCCATGGTATTGCCCAAAACCATGTGCACATCAAAACCAGCCCATAGATTCTCCAAAACCATTTGCAACAAGTGGAATGGACCAGATTCGATGTATCAGCAAACATCCTTCAGAAATGACAGTTTTGGTCCCTGTTGTGTGTTTAAGCCATTCCCGGCATGTTTAAGGCCCGTTAAGCCAACTTTAAGGCCCTAAAATGATGACTAAACATTGTGGACATAAAACATGCTCAAAAATATGTCGGATGTCGGTTCGTTTGGTCGTACGATCGCGATGTTCGCTTAATTACGACGGAATGCGCACAAGCGCGAAAAACGATCCAAATGACGCAACGAATGGATTTTTGTCAAGCCAAACACTAAAGAATAATATATTCATGCTTACATAAATTTTTGGATGTCCGGATGTATTCAGAACGTAAGTTATGCGTGAAAATGCAAACTTGTGCACTTTTTGACACTTTTAGTCCCTGAATGACACAAAAGTTTATTTTAGCATACTGAACACCTCAAAGCCTATTTCTAAGCTATGTGAAGGGTATTTATGGTATGTTTAACTTATGTTCATGCTCCGGAATGTCTGTTACAGTTCAAATTGGCATACTTTCGCAGTTTGTCAAATTTAGTCCCTGTAAGCGATTTAACTTGCTTTTGGCATACCAAACCTTCCAAATCTTATTTCTAAGTTATGTAAAGGTTATTTAAGGTATTTTAAGCCTATTTCACTATTCCAGAGTGTTCCTTACATTAAACTGGTTATATTTACGCATCAGTGCGCGTATAACCTTCCAGAAAGCGATTTAAAGCTTGAAATCGAACAAGAGTTGATATGTGCAAAAGATACACATATTTATACAGATCCCAAGTATGAAATACAATATTTCATTGGTTTGGCATTTGTTTGATGGTTGAAGTGACACAGGTGTCACAGTCTCCCCTACTTTAGGAAATTTCGTCCCGAAATTTAATTTTAGGAGAAACTTGTGGGGACGACGGTGATGTTTTCACTTTGAATGAACCCCTTGAACCCGAAGTAGAACTCTGGGCCATGTTAGGATTCTTAGCGAAAATGTCAACCCTCAAAGTGAAGTAATTGTAGTAACAAAACATGGAGTTTTGAACTACGGACAGAAGAACGTTTCTTATGAAGACTCATCATAGGAAACTGCGTGTATGATTGAGATCAGAATTGGGGAGTGTGAGAATAAATGATATTGGTCGAGGTCAAAGACTTCTCCCGTATCATTACTCTTGTCACCGTAGGTCTTAACACATGACAAAACTTCCTGTGGTTTCTATGCACTGAATTCCATAATTATGTAGGCCTCCATAATTACGTAGTTCCTTGCACAGTCCGCACAGTTCATTTCATAACAATCTCTTGATTTAGACCACCCGAGGGCCTATTTAACTACATAAACACATGATATATTTAACTAGATTGTCGAACCAATCTATTTAACTTAGATCGACGTAGGATCTCTTTAACTAACTACCTACGGGGAATATTTAACTACATCGACGTAGGATGTATTTAACTAGATTGTCGGACCAATCTATTTAACTTAGATCGACGTAGGATCTCTTTAACTAACTACCTACGGGGAATATTTAACTACATCGACGTAGGATGTTTTTAACTAGATTGTCGGACCAATCTATTTAACTTAGATTGACGTAGGATCTCTTTAACTAAATTACCTACGGGGAATATTTAACTACATCGACGTAGGATGTATTTAACTAAATTGTCGGACCAATCTCTTCAACTATATCAACACATGTTGTCCTTAAACTTTGGAATAGTACTTTATAATCCAAGGGACTTAACTACAACGTAGAAGTCCATTAAGGATTTAAGATAGTACCTTTTTGAATATCCTACTATGAATCCTTCATATGAAGATAAGAAAGATTCTATGAGGATTTGGATAGCGAATATCCAGAGTATACAAAAACACAAAATGCTTAAAAGGATAGACAAGATGCATAAACACATAGTCACATAACCACAAAATTGTTTATCTAGATCTTTAATTTGTAAGTTTTGTTTTGTTAATTACGTACATGTATTTAAAGTACACTAGGAATCCATTTCATGGATTTCATTCGGTACTTTAAACATTAGCAAGAATCTAACTATGAAGATAGCAAGATCTTCCAAAAATTCGATTTCGTTTTCAAGAAAACACAATATTCGAATTAAGGAACACAAAAATTTGAAGATACGGAAATACCCTTAGGTACCCTATTAAGAATTTATAGTGGTACGTTGGGTATTCATACAGAGTTGTAACTTGCGCCTTGTACTTCGTTTCTTTGTAAGAGACGGGTACTAAGGATTTCTGTGGAAAACGCAAGAGATAATAAAATGGAAGAAATTACGGGGTAGTCTGTTCTTCAAGGAATACGATTCCTTGATTGTCGGTATTGTAGGGGATACATGCCATCATATTTGTACATTGCAATGCAAAATAAAAAGATTTATTTATAAACAACAACAACTGTTTCATGGACCTTGACAACAAAAGAAAATAATACATAAGGCTTGATTATTTCCAAACAACATTGTCTTCTAGTTGGTCCGATGCTCATCCCTGCGCTGGATTCGCATTAGCAATCTTTGGGCAATTTCTTCGGAAATGGCTCATCTCGCCACAGTTGAAGCAAGGACCTCATGGAAGACGAGCTTGAGCAGGATTTACTTGAGGTTGGTTTGGACTAGCTTGGTTCGGGGTAAAACGACAAGCATTTGCCAGGTGACCGAGTCGCCCACATGATGCACACAAACGACACTGTAGGTGAGCTAAGTGGTGTGCATTGCATTTGTCGCATATCGGTGCAGTACCGGCATAAGGTTTCCTTGCAGAAGGCTGAGCTGGTTGGTGGCGGATGTTTTGGTTGGGTTGAGCAGCAATCGCAAAATTCTGCGAAGCCTTACGCTTCTTATTCTTGGACACTTCAGCATGTTCTTCCTTTGGTTCCACTTGAGCAGTCTTGTCGAATGGTCTTGGGTCGCCTTTTCGAAAAAGCTTTTTCTTTCTGATGTGGGATTCAGTTAGAGTAGCAGACAATTCAATGGCTTGTCTGACAGTAGTAGGGTTGCTGCCAGTAACAATATCCTGAACTAGGTCAGGAAGACCATCAGTATATTTCTCGATCGCCTTATCCACAGGAGTAACCATAGCAGGACACAACAGGCTCAATTCTTCAAAACGGTCAGTATAGGCTCGATGTTCGCCACTGTCTTGCTTCAAATCATCAAATTCCCTCTCCAAAGCTCACAGTTCATGACGAGGACAGAACTCCCTCATCATAAGAGCTCTAAGCTCGGCCCAAGTCTGTGCTAGTGCAATTTCAGCACCCCGGTCTCTCATAATCCCGTTCCACCACGTAAGAGCCCTCTTCTGAAACACGCTCGAAGAAAACTCGACCTTGCGATTTTCAGGACACTGAACGTGACGGAACGTATTCTCAATGCTCTCGAACCATTGAAGAAGCCCAGTTGCTCCCTCAGAACCACTAAACTTGAGCGGTTTAGCCGAGTTAAAACTCTTGAAGTTGCATGGAGCATTGTTGTTGTTGATGGCTTGCATCATTTGAGCATAAAGATTTGGGAAGGCAGCAGCCATTTGCTGCGCGATGATTTCTGCCAGTTCGGCAGTCGCTATCTGGCTTTCGCGTCGAGGAGGCATTCTAAAAGAGGAAACATGAAAGGAAACGAGTGAGAGAATTAGACGAAAAGAATGAGATGAAACAAATCTGATGAAAGCAAGGATAGTGGTCATTTGTTTGTTACTACAAAGCAACAAACGACCTCGGTGATTAATCAAAGTAAATAGGTCAAAAATAATGTATCGCGAAGACATGCTCGCCTATAAGTGAACACTTATCCCAAGAATTCCCAGGTAAGCACAACTGGTCTCGCGTCTGATGAGATGTATACGAAGTGCTTGCCTAGACAGAAAACCCAGAATACAGGCATTCACCCTTCCAGTTTGCACGTGTTCACATTATTTAAAACCCAAAACCTTGACGAGATTTTTGAAAATTCAAAGGGTTCAAAACCATGTAACAGAGGGTTCAAAACCTTACAATAGAGGGTTCAAAACCTTGTAATAAATCATCCTGGAACAGATGATTAGTTTTCAAAGCGGTTTTGAAATTTATGTTCTTGTTGTGGTAGTCGCCTAAGGATAGGTGACGGTATTGTTTTATGACTAAACGCAAGTAAACTCGAGTTAGGGTCCTAAGAAGGTTATAGACTAGGTCAAAGCATTACTAATAACCTAATTCCCTATAACCATTGGCTCTGATACCATCTTTTCTGTCACACCCCGACCACGTAGAACATACAAAACGTGGCGGAAATGTCAGGGAGTGTTGTAACAGAATTAATTGTTTCAAATCCATGGCAATTGAAGTTTCGTTTTATTGATTGAAAGTGTTACAATGTCTTAACAAACAAGGAAATACAACATAATTAACTAGTCTTGCATCTTTTATTGTCACTAAAGCCCAAGTCTGCCTATGTGTATCTTGATCATCTTATGCAACAGCTCCTGAAAAACACATGTGAAAATAGGTACGTCAGCATAAAAATGCCTGTGAGATACATAGGTTTTGTGAAAATAGGTTTCATGACTTATGTTTGAGAAAATGTTTAGTCATGAACCTTGTAATTTGCTTTGTCTTGTAAATCATTTGAAAAACAATGAGTTCAGATGATATGTATAAATAAGTGAATAATGTATGGTTAAATGAATAACCATGTAAGATGAGTTTGTATAAGATAAGTTGTTTGTAAATCAATGTTTTGTGAAAAGTATGTTATTTGTATAAAATGTTCTATGTCTCAAACTGAAATGATTCAAATAACGCTACGATATGTAATACCATACAAACACTTATATATAGGAAGTACCAGCGGCGTATCCACCATGCTTGTATCATATTACACACGCCTCGTTACTTAATCACTTACTCAAACCAAACTACCAAAGTAAAATGTTCATGTCTAATGTAAATCATGTAATATGTATCCAAAATGTAAGCATGTGATGAATAACAAATGTACTAAGTATGCAACAAATAGACATACGTAGCATGTGACCTGTACTAAGTATGCAACAATAGACATACGTAGCATGTGACCTGTACTAAGTATGCAACAATAGACATACGTAGCATGTGACCTGTACTAAGTATGCAACAATAGACATACGTAGCATGTGACCTGTACTAAGTATGCAACAATAGACATACGTAGCATGAAATGTAATGAAATCATGTACTATAATGTACTAACGAACATAGCATGTATATGATGTGAAAACAGGAAAGCTTGAAAGTAACAAGTAGGCACATGTGTTCCACCCCAAAACAGTTTGGAAAACAGTAAAAGAGGGGTCTATGTACTCACTTGAGATTGTTCAATAGTCCTAAGATAACCACCAAGCAATGCTAGAGATCTCGGAATCAAACGGCACCTAATATAGGTAACTATGTTAATAAACCGGACCTAAATCGGAAGATCGGGTAGCATGAGGGTTTGTAAACCAAACGAGTATGGAGACTCGTGTAGTATGGTTCAACAAATCCTACATACTAAATGAAACCTAACATAATTGCTTACGACCCATTACGACCCGTTTAGATAGCTTATGCTACTTTAACGCATCGTTCGTGTGAAACGCGTTCGGACCGCCTAACTAGCCCTATGACAAGTGTTATATGCCTAAACATGTTACATAATCAGTTATGTGACAAAAGTTTAGGTTACATATGCTTAATTACCAATTATACATGAAAAGGGTATTCTGGTAATTTACCTAAGGCATATAAACTACCTATCATACAACTACTTAAACGATGTGACCATAGGGTATAACCTCGGAAGGTTATTCCCTACCTACTATGGTCACCTAATGTGTTTGGTCGGATCCCAATGATCGACCAAATGGGTCGGGTTCGAGGTATAAGCGATTTATTAGATCGCTTACCCTACGACCCTAGACAACGTGGTAATCAGTAGGCATAGTCCCAAAGGACTATAACCATCGTGATTACAATCATGTTGCGAAGTTCAAAGGAACTTCGCATTGACCATAAACTGGTCAACGCAGAAAGTCAAACAAAGTTTGACTTTCGGACTCGAAAAGCAATAAAAGAAAGAAAAGAACGAAAGAATACTTACGAAGGGTCCCCGAATGCTAATTTCGATCCGAGAATCTCAGGTATGAAACAATGGTTTCAACTTAGAGTTTCTAAGATCAAAATTCTAGTGATTTGAGCAATGGGGGCATGGGGTATATATAGTTTTTCCCGAACCGTTAAGATCGTTTCTTGGAAACCGTGCTTTGATCTTGGCCATACACCTCAAGATAATGGTTTTACAAAACCATGTGAGCCCATGGTATTGCCCAAAACCATGTGCACATCAAAACCAGCCCATAGATTCTCCAAAACCATTTGCAACAAGTGGAATGGACCAGATTCGATGTATCAGCAAACATCCTTCAGAAATGACAGTTTTGGTCCCTGTTGTGTGTTTAAGCCATTCCCGGCATGTTTAAGGCCCGTTAAGCCAACTTTAAGGCCCTAAAATGATGACTAAACATTGTGGACATAAAACATGCTCAAAAATATGTCGGATGTCGGTTCGTTTGGTCGTACGATCGCGATGTTCGCTTAATTACGACGGAATGCGCACAAGCGCGAAAAACGATCCAAATGACGCAACGAATGGATTTTTGTCAAGACAAACACTAAAGCATAATATATTCATGCTTACATAAATTTTTGGATGTCCGGATGTATTCAGAACGTAAGTTATGCGTGAAAATGCAAACTTGTGCACTTTTTGACACTTTTAGTCCCTGAATGACACAAAAGTTTATTTTAGCATACTGAACACCTCAAAGCCTATTTCTAAGCTATGTGAAGGGTATTTATGGTATGTTTAACTTATGGTCATGCTCCGGAATGTCTGTTACAGTTCAAATTGGCATACTTTCGCAGTTTGTCAAATTTAGTCCCTGTAAGCGATTTAACTTGCTTTTGGCATACCAAACCTTCCAAATCTTATTTCTAAGTTATGTAAAGGTTATTTAAGGTATGTTAAGCCTATTTCACTATTCTGGAGTGTTCCTTACATTAAACTGGTTATATTTACGCATCAGTGCGCGTATAACCTTCCAGAAAGCGATTTAAAGCTTGAAATCGAACAAGAGTTGATATGTGCAAAAGATACACATATTTATACAGATCCCAAGTATGAAATACAATATTTCATTGGTTTGGCATTTGTTTGATGGTTGAAGTGACACAGGTGTCACAGCGATTACACACTTTTTGCACATTACACTATAGTGATCCTTGTAACTAGCTCGCTATCATCCAAAGTTGTAATAACTTGTTAGTTTAATTTGAGTTGGTGATCGGTAGTTTCCATCACCCGAGGTTTTTTATGTCGGAGATCAACTCTTGATCAAGGGCTTTTTCCTCGTATAAATCTTTGTGTCACTTGTTCATTTCATTTCTGAGTGATCCTTAGCATTGTTCATTGATTCAAGCATCACACCTCACAACAGAAAGTTTGGTTGCATTATCTTAGCTTGATTTTTGACCAAAACAAATACCAAATCTAGTAATAATGTTTCTTTTAATAAAGGATATCACTTCTTTTTCTCTGACTTGAGCAAAGGCTTCAGCCTCTATCCACTTGGAGAAGTAATCAGTCATAGCTAGCATGAATACTTTTCCACCATGTGCCTTGGGAAGTTTACCAACTATATCCATTCCCCATCTCATAAATGGCCAAGAAGAGGATATAGGATGCAAAAGTTCTGCTAGTTGATGAAGGATATTACTATGTCTCTGACAAGGATCACACTTCTTGGCATATTCCACAACATCCTTCTTCATAGTAGGCCAATAGTATCCTGTTCTCAGGATCCTTGAGAATAATGCCCTGCCCCCAGTGTGGTTTCCACAATCTCCTTCATGAAAATCCTTTAGGACTTCTTGGATTTCAGGATCCTCAATGCATCTTAAATATGGTCCTACAAGAGATCGTTTATAAAACATGTTATTCAATATTGTGAATTGAGATACCTTGATTTTGAAAGCCCTGGGGTTTTCTCCTGTAGGAATCTCTCCATGTTGTATAAATCTCATGATTGGAAGGATCCATGATCGTGAATGATATTGTGTATCATCACTAAGGATGATTGCAGAATCCTCTCCTATCTCCATGGCTACATGTAGGGCCGGCCCTGAGAATTCGTGTACCCTGTTCGAGCTCGAAAAATGTGCCCTTAGACCTACCTTAACGAAATTGGATATTGCGCTCACTAAATGTCTAAACTTAATGCCAAAGGGGTTAATTACTAATCTAAACCATAAGATTAGTTTCGTAAGGGGGCCTATGTTGGTATCTGTATTGGTGTACCCTATTAAAAAAATATTTTACATGTACATATCGGGTTTTTTCATAAAAAAACGTGCCCCTTGAAATGTCGGGCCCTGGCCGGTGGTCCTCCTCGCCCACCCCCAGGGCCGGCCATGGCTACATGATCCTCAATAGCAGGTGATATGATTTAGATAATAGGGATCCTGATATCCTCTGGAATCTTCAAGGATGATCCTAGATTGGCCAATCCATCAGCTTCTGCATTCTCTTCTCTGGGTACCTGTGTCAAACTAAAGGAAACAAAAGAGAGTGCCAATTCTTTGACTATCTCTAAATATTTGATTAGTCTTTTACCTTTAACAGCATAGGATCCATTAAAGTGATTAGTAATTAACAATGAATCTACATGTACCTCAAGATATCTGATCCTCATATGCTTGGCATTTTGCAAACCAGCTATCAAGGCTTCATACTCAGCCTCATTGTTAGTAGTTTGAAACTCACAAGCTATGGAGTGGGGTATTATGTCCCCCTGTGGCGATTTTAGTAGTATTCCAAGTCCTGTTCCTTTGACATTATAGGCTCCATCAGTGAAAAGTATCCAAGGATCCTTAGTTTCTTCCAGCTGTTGGACGTCTAACTCAGCTTCCTTTTGCAAGTCACTACTAAAATCTGCCACAAAGTCAGCTAAGGCTTGGGATTTGATGGCAGTCCTTGGTTCATATCTTATATCATAAGCACTAAGCTTCACTGCCCACTTAGCCATCCTTCCTGACATTTAAGGTTTCCTGAGAACATTCTTAATTCAAAAATTAGTCTTAACAATAATGGCATGAGTTTCAAAATAGTGTCTTAATTTAGTAGATGCCATAATTAGTGCAAGGATAAGTTTTTCTAAATGTGAATACCTGGATTCAGCATCAAGCAAACTCTTACTTACATAATAGACAGGATGTTGTGTACCTTCGTGATCCTTAACAAGGACCGCACTTACTGCTTTAGAGGATACTGCCAAATACAAGGATAATATATCTCCTTTTTCCGGTTTCATCAAGGCAGCGGCTGAGGATAGGTAATCCTTGAGAGCTTTGAGAGCATTTTCATGCTTTTCAGTCCATTCGAATTTCTTGTTCTTCCTCAAAATGTCATAGAATTCCTTGCATTTTTCTGAGGATTTGGATATGAACCTGTTCAAGGCTGCGATCCTGTCTGTCAATCTTTGCACATCCTTGGCATTGGCAGGAGATTTGATATTCACAATAGCCTTAATTTGTTCTGGACTTGCTTCAATGCCTCTTTTTTTCACCACATAGCCTAGGAATTTACCTGCTTTAACACCAAAGTGACACTTGGAAGGATTTAGTTTCATATTAAACTTATCAAGGATATTGAATGCTTCCTCCAGTTCTCTAAGGTGATCCTCAGCTTTCTTAGACTTAACCACCATGTCATCTATGTAGACTTCCATAGTGTGTCCAATTTGTTCCTTGAACATCATATTGACTAGCCTTTGATAAGTAGCACCTGCATTCCTTAGTCCAAATGACATAGCAATATAACAATATGTACCAGTTGGGGTCATAAAGGCTGTATCCTCTTGATCAGATGGTTCCATCTGAATTTATTGAAATCCAGATGAAGAATCCATAAAAGTCAACAACTCATGACCCGTGGTAGCATCCACCATGGAGTCAATGTGGGGTAATGGGAAAGGATCCTTGGGACATGCCTTGTTTAAATCAGTAAAATCAACACATACTCTCCACTTTCCATTTTTCTTTTGAACAACAACCACATTGGCTAACCACCTTGGATACTTAACCTTTCTTATCATACCTGCCCAAAGTAGTTTATCTACCTCTTCCTGGATAATAGCATTCCTTTCAGGTGCAAACTTCCTCCTCTTCTGATGTATAGGCTTGAATGACCTGTCAATGCCAAGCTTATGACTAATCATATCTTTAGATATACCTGTCATGTCCTCATGCTTCCAGGCAAAGGTAGTTTTTCTCCTCTTAAGGAAGGATACTAGTTCCTGTTCAATGTTACTGAGGATCCTTGATCCTATGAAGACTATGGATTCAGGATCATGAGGATCTATAAGGATTTCTTTCACATCCTGTTCTCTTGCCTCCAAGACATCTCTTGGAGGATGCTTTAATTGCTATTGCTCCCTTGGTCTTTCAATATAGAATGAAGTCCTTCAATATAGATGGGGAGTTTGATGTCCCCCATTGTATTCTTGGTTTCTCCACTGAATCCCACAAGAACAGAGGATCTTGGGAAAATGTCTGATTCAGGAATGTTCATCTTCTTGAGGATATCAAGCTGTATGATGTTCACTGAGCTTCCTCCATCTATCAGGATCCTGAACATCAAGACGATCATCCTCATCAAAAGTTATAATTTTATCCTTGGTAACAGTGGAGGTCCAGATGGGTCTATCTCCATTATCCATCTTGGTTTCCTTGGCATGTCTTTTGGCTGCTGAAAAGGATTTACCACAAATGTCTGATCCACCGGATATGAAGTTTATAACTTGTGCATCTGCTGGAGGAGCAGCAGCCTTTTCTAGGATCCTTTCAGGATCCTGGATCCTTGACTTCTTTCGTCCCAAAATCTCTTTCAAGTGCCCCTTGCTTAACAAGTAACCAATTTATTTTCTTAGCGCGATACACTCTTCAGTGAGATGCCCAAAATCCTCATGATATGCACACCACTTGGACTTATCCTTTGTCGCGGCTGGTTTATCACTTTTTCTTGGCCATCTTGCTTTCTCACCTAGATTCTGCATTGCAAGAATTAGCTCATTGTTATCAACAGAAAAACAGTATTCAGAAATTGGAGGATAATCCTTATCATCCGCTTCTTGTTCTACTGCATGCACATTCTGGTTATCAAACTTGTTGTAGGACTTGAACTTGTTATTCTTGAAGTAGGATCCTTGCTTTTCCTGTTTTGGGGATCCTGCCAATCTCTCCTGGATCCTTTTATCATCCTCTAGTCGGATGAATCTAAGGGCCCTGGTTCTTACTTCATCAAGATTCCTGCATGGGGTCATAACGAGATCATCATAGAATAATGAATCCCTAAGTAAACCCATTTTAAAGGCTTCTACAGCCGTAGCTATATCCAGGTTAGGAATATCTAAGGATTCTTTGATAAACTTAGTGATGTAATCTCTAAGTGATTCATTTTGACCTTGTGTTACCCTATATAAATCACTAGTTAATCGTTCAAATTTTCTACTACATGAGAATTGACTATTAAACAGATTAACTAGATTAGCAAATGAAGTAATAGAGTAAGGGGGAAGACTTAGCAGCCATTTAAGAGCAGATCCTGTAAGTGTGGATCCGAAACCCTTGCATAGACATGCTTCTTTTAACCTCTCCGGGATGGGGTTGATCTCCATCCTTTCTCTATATTGAGCCACATGTTCCTCTGGATCCGTTGAACCATCATACAGCTTCATAGTTGGTATTTGGAACCTTTTGGGTATCTCAGCATCACAAATGGGTGGTGCAAAACGAGATATCCTATGGCTCCCATCTGTAATTTTAGGGATGGGCTTGACCACTCCTGGAACGCTGGATATCATATCCTTCAGCTTCTGTAATTCCCTAGCCATAGCTTGATTAATACCTGTATCCTGCATAGAGCCATGGTTAGTGTTATAAGAATTATTGAAAGCGTTACCTCCCTGGGGATTCAAGTTAGGAATTGTAGATGTGAATCCATATTGACGGGATTCTGGTATGATTGAAGGACTAGAAGAAGCTATGGTCTGCATTGGGATGAAGTCTCCTTGAAGAACATCTGTGCTCGGGGGTTGTATGCTTCTCTAAAATCCTTGATCCTGAAAGATGTTGGATCCTTGAACCTGAGAGGATCCCTGAGGCTGAGAGGATCCTTGGACCTGAAATGAGGATCCTTGAACCTGAGAGGATTCTTAAACCATGGAGGATCCTTGGACCCCTGAGGATCCTTGGACCGTGTGCATTCCCAAATATCCTCCTGAGTTGACGAAGGATCCCTGATGCTGAAAAGAGGATCCCGAAGGCTGAAAACAGGATCCTTGAGGCTGGAAATGAGACCCGAAAGCCTGACTCATAGTTGTTGTTCCATAACGTCTTCCCAATGGTTCAGTTTGATACTGAATGTCTAAGGCTGCAGATTGCTGGGCAGTTACAGCTGGAGTGTCGAAGTCTAGTGACCTTGGTATCAGAGGAGAGTGATCCTCCCCTGATCTCTTCTGTTTCTTGATGTCACCGATCTCCCAGAGGATCCTTTCGTTGGTTTTGTCCTGCTCCTGTATGTGATCCCTCATCTACAAAATCAAAGTAAAAAGATCACTAGTAGTAGGATTAGAAGAAACAGAAGAAGTTGGTGGTTTTGGAAAAATGGGGCTTTGTCTCTTTGCAGCTTCTCGGCATTCTTCTGGGATCCAAAAGGTGGTGGAGGCAAAGGAGGAACGCCCTGTGAAGAACTCATTGCCAGCATTGAACTGGAAGTGCTCTTTACTGAAGAAGCCATCTTTTTGGTTGTAATGAACCGAAATGATCACCAAAACAAGAATTTCTAAGGAATGAAGCACCAATTGCCCCACGGTGGGCGCCAAACTGTTTTGGTCAAAAATCAAGCAAAGATAATGCAACCAAATCTTTTGTTGTGAGGTGTGATGCTTGAATCAATGAACAATGCTAAGGATCACTTATAAATGTAATGAACAAGTGACACAAGGATTTATACGAGGAAAAAGCCCTTGATCAAGAGTTGATCTCCGGCATAAAAAACCTCGGGTGATGGAAACTACCGATCACCAACTAAGATTAAACAAATGGTGTTTACAACAAGGGATGATAACAAGCTTGTTACAAGGATCACTAGTGTGCAATGTGCAAAAAATGTATGAAATCGCCAAGTAGTGTTCGAGTGCTGTTACAAGAGTGTGTGTATGCCCAAATTAGCTAAGTGTTCTACTCAAGCTTGTTATCCCCATTTTTAAATTAGAAATAACTAAAATAACAAATTGTCCGAGAATTATGCAAGCTCCCCACGATCTCCATAACGTCCATAATGGTCAAGCACGTGCGGAATATTAAGGGAATATGCTCCAGGAATTTCGGTGAGACTTGGTCCATGCTTTTGTTCCTGCAAAACAAGTTTACGCACAAGGTAGACAATTGTTAGTGTAAGGATAACGATAAGGATCCTGAATCCTGATCCTGCAACACCTACTGAGGATCCTTAATTCAAACAGAATTAAGGATCCATGATCCTGGCAGCACTTGAGGATCCGTGATCCTTAGGATGTAAAAATCCTCCCCTAACACTACCCTGGGTGATCCACTTTTTGGAGAGATTTTCCCCATCTGGGATTGAGTCCCTCCTCACAAAGAAGAAACGGTTCTTCCAATGGGTATCGTTTTTGGTGGCCTTGAGGATTGGGTGAGGATGGCCAGGTTTGTGTTTGAATAGAAAGCGGTGTGAACCATGGCTAACAAGGTCGTAAAGCTGACTCAACTCGGACATCCCTATGTCCATACCTTCCTGCTAAATGATGCTCTCAATGGTGTACAGAACTCTCCACATCATGGGCATGGCTTGTATGTAGCACATGCCTCTGAGTGTGAAGAAGGATTGTGTGAAGGCAGGAAAAGGATAAGAAAACCCTATCAGAAAAAAGGTGGCCGGAAAGGAAACCGAAGTGTCGGAAACACAGTCACTCTTCATTGAAGGGTCAAAAGATCTAAAGACGGCCTCCGCCGGGAAGCAATGACGGATCCGATCGATCGCAGGATCGGTAAAACGACAGAGTTCTAGCAAAGGGTTTTTAGTAACACCTTGGATTTTCAAAGGACTATCCTTCTTAGGATCCTTAGCAGGTGAGGATCGGGGAACCATTTTCGCCATGGATGCTCGAGAAAAGAGGATCGGAATAGAAGGATTTAGAGAGAAGGAAAGAGAGAATACTTGTTTAGTCTCCGGATGAAGATTTAAAGGGGTGGAATGCTCGAATTTAAATGCCTCTTGATCCTTATCTCTTACCCTGAATTTATAATGATGAATTTGCAGGTAGTCATGTCGCTGACGTCAGGTTTGCAACGGCTAGTTCTGATATAACGGCTATATTTACGTTAGCTAGTTCGTTCGAGATAAGGCAGAAAAATATGACTCATCAAGTTGTATTTTATTCCTCATATTTTGGGGGAAATTGTTAGGGATGGATTTCCACGACCTAAGGATCACGGATCCTTAAATGCAGTCAGGATCATGGATCCTCAGTTCAGTTTTGAATTAAGGATCCTTAGAAGACAATCCAGGACTAAGGATCCAGGATCCTCATTCGGATCCTTATACTAACAATTGTTTCCACCAAGTTTGAACTTAATTTTGCAGTAATATTGTGACAACCCTCACTAAACCAGGTATCCGTACGACTTAATTAATAATTAATTATTGCTTAATTACTGTGCTTGCTTGAACTTGTGAATAAACTGCTACTTGAACACTGATACATGTACTTACTTGCATCATACTTTACTTCCTGTCACTACATTATTTACATGCTGAACCTTAGTGACAAACATGATGCACAAAAAGCACAGTAGCACTATAACGGATAACCTATTGAACATGCTGATAAAGCCAGCATCAGGCAAACACTGCCTCTAAAGGCCTGTAAGAGCCTGAAATATTTTTGCTACACTAGTGGTGAGTGTAGGGATATAAGGGTTGTAGAACTGCGTCTCTAGGAATAAGTCACAATGACTGGATGTGCCTAAAACGTACTCTAAGTACAAAACTCAGCACTTTACATAACAATTCAGCTTTTAGCTAACTAATAAAGTGTCAAAACATGAGAAAAATATTACTAGACACTTTCCAAAGTGTCAGAAATGAGTTGTGTCACTAAAAAGGGTATTAACGACACTTTAAAGCTTTGTTAAGCACTTTAACGGATTACTATCCAACCGAACAACCGGATTCTACCCGAAACATGAAAATATTGTTATTTTCATTATTTACCTTTTTCTGAGCCAGTTAGGGTCCCTGATTACCCTAACACCCATTGTAACACACTACACGCAACTAACCAGGTTAAGTACCTAACTAACTAACTTAACCTAACTAGTAACTAACTAATACTTGGAAATGGACCAAGACCCCCCCCCCCCTTGCTAACCGTCCCCAACTAAGGGGGGACACACTTGGTACAATTTTGATTATTTAAATCAATTGTGTTTAATATCTAAATGACATAGAAACCATTGGATAATACCCTTGTTAATTGTCTATAAGTAACTTGGTATTGCACATAAGAATAAACAACACAAGACACCACACAAAAACTCTCCTCTCTTGCTCTCTAAGTCTCGGCCGAACACCCCCCCTCCCCTACATCCATTTTCGAGTTTAGTTCATTCCATTCCAACATCATACAAGCTTCAAGGATCACGTATTAGGAGGCTTGGTGCACTCGGAGTTTGAAGGACCTCTTTATCTTGCTTTTATCCACGCGTTTTTCGCATAGATTCTTCGCTAGCCTTGAGCTAGTGGTATGTTGCTAAAATCACCTTCTTAAACTATTTTAAAGTGGTTAATACGATATATGATGATTAAAACTCGAAATCTTACAAGATGATACTTTAAAGTCTACTAAAAATGCTATAAGTGTTGGATAATAGCTCATATGTTGTGTAAATGTTGTAGTAATTGAAATTTGTGATTATTTAGACCCGATCTATGTTGTGGTAGCTCGGATCATCATTTAACCCGGTTTAGTCATGATCTTGGGTTATGACATAAAGCTTGTTTAAGCATAACAAGGGTTAGAAGATGAAACTCTACCACACAAGAATCATGAACTTGTGTAAAAGTGTTTTAGTTTGTACAATAGTGTTTAAAACTAGTAGATCTACGTATCTACAAGCGGTATTTTCAAAGAACCAAGTGTCAAGAGAAAACATACTTTAAAAGACGGATCATACACTAACAAAAATGGTTTTCAGAACACACAAGTGTGTAAACACTTGTGTAACACACAGTTTCGACAAAATAAATATTTTTGTAAAAGTTGACGAGAAGTTGTAAAGACGGAACTTCCATAAAAATGAGGTTTTCACAGAATCGGATTATTTTATATAAAGATCCACTAAAAGTAATGAGGTTTACTTCACAGTTTGGATAAATCACAAGTTCATGAAATTTATGCGATTTATATAGATATTTTGACTAGTTTGTGATTTGAACATTGTTTTGGTTGATTGAGAAAATTGTTGGTTGATTTGTAAAAGAAAATGATACGCTCGAAAGCATGGCCACCTCCAGTTACAGAGGAAACTCTGGAGAAATTTTTCCAAAAGCCTAACACTTAGAAATATTTTCACTATAAGTGTTAGAAATACATTTTGACTTGTTTTCAAAATATAAGTTTCGCCACGACTATATTTACAAAACATCGGAGGTGGGATTTTCACAAAATAATACGTGATACATAAATATATTTAGTATATATTTTTCACAACATCACTTGTATAAGTGTTTATGATTATTTTGTGAACTACGTAAATATTATTTTTAGAGTAAAAATAATATTACTAAGTATTATTTTGGGAAAATCACATGTATTAAAATATAATATTTTTGGGAAGAATATTTATATTTTGGAGTTGGAAATAAAATATATTAAGTGAGACTTAATAGTGAAATCTGAATGTTACGAACACACATGTATTAAATCCCCCATCCTTGGGAAGGAGAATAACTACCAAGTATATACAGAACGTAAACACGAAATAGTTGCCTAACTATTTCCCAAAAACTTAAACCATAAAGCTAAGGCACGGCCGTCCGTCTAATAGAGTTAGCACGTGTAGGTCGTCATACAGCTGATTGATTTGGAGGCATACTTGGTAGAGACGCACCACTGTGAGTTCATGTCCCCCTTTTCTCTTAACTGTTTTCAGTTTTCTAAACTGCGGGGGTGAAATACATGTTACTTTGATTACAAGTACTTTATACATGGTATGGTTAGCGTAAGGAGGTTTATTACTTAGATCATGTGAGTGGGTAGGCAGAAACTGGAGGCCATTAATCCTCATTGTAGGACCGAGGGACGTAAGCGGTAGATCTATCTGGGTGTAGCGAGCCCAACTCTAGGCCCAACAGAACGGACCTCAGAGAGGCCCAACAGAACGGACCTTGGAGTGACTTTGTACCCAACGCTAAATCTGCTAGGTTTAAGTCTTCCTACTTGCACTTCACATGTATCGGTGGCCTTGCAAACCACTGGTGATCTCAATTCCCTTATTTGCTACATACCAAGACTATTTTTATACTCACAAAGGTTTACTTACTCACTTACACATGAACTCGCTCAACATTATTGTTGATTTTTCAACTTACATGTATTTCAGGAAATTAAAGATCTGGCGCGGTATGTTATGTTTTCCCGCTGCATAAGGGTTCCAAGGTCATCCCAGTTTAGGAAATGTGACTCTTTCCTGGACAAGTCACAAATCTTAAACTGCGTTTATTTCATGTTAATGGTTATGTTTTTAAAGACAATGTTTTATGTTACGATGTTGTAAGTCTCTAAGACAATGGTATGTTACTCTGGTTTTAAAACTTAATCGAATGGATGATCTTGCATGATTTTATTTCATATAGCTTTGTTATGGTTAAGCTATGGTATTAAGAAGTCACACCAAAATAACCACGCTTCCGCAAAGCCAGGGTGTGACAGCTTGGTATCAGAGCTCTGATCATAGCGAACTAGGATTCATTCTCGAGTCTAGACTATGATCACTAGGGCTCTCACGAAAACATTTTTACTGCATACCACTTAAGTCCAGATCAAAAACTTTTTACAAACAAATGTTGAGCACATTTTATTCATTATTTTTAGGCTCAGTCCGGAAAGGCTGAGGCTCGGTCTTGGAGACCGAGGCTCGGTCTGAGAGATCGAGGTAGTTGGCTAGTTGGACTAGGAAGAGTAGGCTCAGTCTTGGAGGCTGAGGCTCGGTTTTGGAGACCGAGGCTCGATCTAAGAGGTCGAGGTAGATGATAGAGCAGTCTTAGAGACTGAGAGAAATTGGCTAGTGAGGCTAGGAGTATCAGTCTAGGAGACTGGGAGGCTAGTGGGACTAGGAGAATGATTTGAATGCTTGCTTGGTGACTTATGTGATTATTTGATTGTATGATTGACTGGTTGTGCATGTTGTGTTTATGTTACAGACATTATGGACACCTCTGGCACTGGTGATTCAGACACCACAGGACCTACACCTATAGTATCGGACGACCTAGAGTCTTCTGAGCGCGAGGTTCACACATCCGACGTTACGAGCACGGACGAGGATGATTTCCAGCCCTTTGCCTTACCTGATGGTGCTGATGAGCTCGCTGATGGCCCTTTGGCCGGGGACCTACCGTTAGTGGAGATCCCTGCTCCCATACCCTTAGCTGTTTATCCTGCTTATGATTTGCTTCCCGACGCCGACGATGATGGCGACGTCGATCTTTTTGATGACGAGCCCTTAGAGGACGAGGTTCAGGGTGAGGCCCTTCTTGCTGCTGGAGATCTTTTGATGATCGCAGATGCTCCCGCTGAGGAGTCACCTGCTCACTCTCCGGTCCCAGACTCTTTCGAGTCTGTGGCTTCCGCACCTTCACATACTCAGAGTGCGCAGCACTTTTCTCATGGATCAGATCCCGATCAGGCATCCTCTGTTGCCCCTATTCCTAGTTTTACTTTCGACCACGAGGATGTGGAGGATTCCGATCCTGTCTTTCCCCCAGGATTCGACCCAGATGAGGATATAGAGTTTATACCCATGGATCAGCCTATGGAGGATCCAGTCGACCCAGTTGATCCCATCGATCCCGAGTTTGATTTTGAGATGGCCTTTTATGAGCCCGAGCAGCCACTAGACCCTGCTCCTGACCCAGTACTTGAGCATGACCTAGTTCATGCCGACGCACCTATTATTGAGCCTGTCGTTGCTGACCCACCTATTGATGATCATCCTATAGATGCTCCATTGTTGGAGGGTGATCATGTCTTTGCTGCTGATCATGTTGATCCCCCACTCATTGCTGATGCACCAGTTGACCCTCTTGTTGTACCTCACCATGATCCTATGCCAGCCCAGTTTGATCGTGCGCTTTTTGAGGCACGGATCGACCCCCGAGACGAGCACGCCCAGTGTGGGTGGATTCCGGCTGATGACGAGGTCCCACCTATTCCCCCTCAGATCACTGATACCCGTCACATTGATACCTCTTTTTCATTTCCTCGGTTTACACCTCCAGCGCGACCTGGAGAAGGTTCTTCGGCACACCCTTTTGGGCATGTACCAGTATCTATCCCTGCTATACCACCATCTGCTACTTTTCCCACTGTTTCTCCATTTCATGTGGCACCTTTTGATCCCACCAGTGAGCCGTTCCTTTGGGCACCACACTCTGCTATGCCACCGACCGACCCTTACCATTCTTTCCACATGGGGTATACTATTGAGGACGTTTTGATGTCTTTTTTCGCCCAGCACGAGGCACACACACAGCGCATTCAGGAGCTTGAGAGAGCTCAGCCGCTGCCGTGTCCGTGCCAGGGTCAGACCCACTCTCCGTTGCAGCCCTCTCGACCTTTACCACCAGACTATGCTGAACGCCTTTTTGCCCTGGAGCAGCAGGTTGCTTCATTCTTACGCACCCAGAGAGCCATGGAGGAGGACTGGCTCCACTTGCGCCGCTTGATTTACACTCACTTTCCCCCTCCTCCATCGCCATCCGTGTAGAGCTCTTCAGTACCGTATAGGTAGACATTGGTGAGAAGACGGCGAATGCTTTCAACTGCACAGCATTTTTGGAGACTATATTATGATTCTAATTTTTGTTGACATGTATTTGATGTATTGACACTGATTCGATATAGTTTTTGGACTAGGGTGATGTAGCCCTTAGTCGACTGATGTTGTATGACACTATGATGTACTTGTACGCTTACTATGTGGTCTCGATATATGGCAATCGCAGTATTCTCATCATATTTGATGCTTGATTTGGTTATTTGTATTTTAGGACATGGGATGTTGTGTGATTGATATGATTATAACATGAGATGTTATGTACTATTACTATCATTATATACGTACGCTACATTATGACCTGACTTACGTATTATAACATGAGATCTTTACTATGGCCTGACCGACGTAAACACATCTTTTAGAAGATGCCGCCGAGACGTGAGACACACATGCCTACTAATGAGGCAGAACTCCAGCAAATTATCGCTGCTGCCATTGCACAATACGCCGCCTCTCAAGGAGGGACTAGTGGAAGCAACTCTGGCAACACTGGCAACAACAATAATCCACCTCATGGTAATACTAAGTCATTTAGACATACCATGACCTAATTGGATATCTTTAGCAATAATGCTAATGCCCATTGTATGTTATAATGTATGTGCAGGGTGCACCTACAAGCAGTTTCTAGACTGCAAACCGGTCAACTTTGATGGCACAGGAGGTGCTGTCGCCTTTGTTCGTTGGGCCGAGAAAACTGAATCTGTTCTTCGCATGAGCAAATGCGCGCTAGATCAGCAAGTCACCTATATCTCAGGGCTATTCTTGGATTGAGCCCTCTCTTGGTGGAATTTGCAAGTACAGACACTTGGTGAAGCTGCTGCCTACGCGCTAACCTGGACCGAACTGAAGGAACTTATGCGCAAAAAGTACTGCTCTCGCGCGGAAATCCAGAGATTGGAAACCGAGTTCTGGCACTTGAAAATGGACGGTCCAAAGATCGCAGAATACGTTCAAAGGTTCCATGACTTATCGCATGTGGTACCCTACATGGTCACTCCGGAGTTCAAGCGGATTGAATGTTTCATTTGGGAATTAGCTCCTCAAATCATAAGCATGGTGACCTCATCCAAGCCTGCGACCATTACTGAGGCGATCGATTTGAGCGTGGCTCTCACAGAGGAAGCTATTCGCCTGAACAAGTTTGATGATGCTAAGCCTAAGAAGAAAGAGACTCACGTCGAGTCGTCAGGAGGTAACAAATGGAAGTTCTCGAACTTCAAGCATGGCGCCAGTGTGGTGGTTAAGAAAGGAGGATCAGACACGCCAGCTCAGGTTACAGCTGGTAGAGGGAAGAAAGGAAAGGGATACATGGGCACCCAACCCAAGTGCAACGACTGCCAACGCCACCATTCTGGTCGATGCGGGCCAAAAGTATGCGAAGCATGTGGGAAACGTGGCCACTTGAAGGACACTTGCTGGGCCACTGCTGGTCAGGGAGGCCAGGGAGGATTCGGAAACAGAAATTACAACCGGGGTGGGAATGGAAATCGCCCACAAGGAAACTATGGAGGTAACGAGAATCGAGGCAACAATGCTAACCAAGCGGGCGCCGTGAATCGTAATCAGAGGAATGATCAAGCTGGTGGAAACGGGCAAAGACTTGGATGCTTTAACTGTGGCGATATTGGGCATTTTAAGAGGAACTGCCCAGAGTTGAACCAAGCCCGTGGAAGAGTGTTCCAAATCAAAGCAAGGGAAGCGCGCCAGGACCCCAATGTCGTTACTGGTACGTTCCCTGTAAATCAACGCTATGCATCCGTTTTATTTGATACTGGTGCCGATTATAGCTTCGTGTCGTTAGAATTTAAGAATATGCTTGGGTTAGCCGCTAATAAGTTAGACATCCCCTACTCAATCGAATTGGCTAATGGGAAGTTAGTAGAAGCCAACGAAGTCATCAGAGGTTGTGTGATCGAATTAGGAGAGCGTGAGTTTGCTTTGGACCTACTACCAGTTCAGTTGGGAAGCTTCGACGTGGTGGTAGGAATGGATTGGTTATCAGGCAACAAGGCGGAGATAGTTTGCCACGAAAAGGTCGTTCGTATCCCAACCAAAGATGGCGAAACAATTGTGGTTCACGGGGAGAAGCGTGATACGCCATTGAGGATTATCAGCTGCCTGAAAGCGTGAAAGTGTTTGCAGAAGGGATGTGTTGCCTTCCTGGCACACATTGTGGATAAGAAGGCTGCTGAGCCAAGAATCGAAGACATCCCTGTCGTTAGGGAATACCCAGAAGTCTTCCCAGAAGACTTACCTGGACTGCCACCTCAGAGGCAAGTAGAGTTTCACATTGACTTAGTTCCAGGCGCCGCGCCTGTGGCTAAGGCACCGTATAGACTTGCTCCGTCTGAGATGCAGGAACTGTCGACACAACTTCAAGAACTGTTAGACAAGGGTTTTATCCGACCAAGCTTCTCGCCTTGGGGAGCTCCGGTCCTGTTTGTCAAGAAGAAGGACGGTAGTTTTCGTATGTGCATCGACTACCGGGAGCTGAACAAGCTGACGATCAAGAATAGATATCCTCTGCCAAGAATTGATGATCTGTTTGACCAACTGCAAGGTTCAAGCTTTTATTCAAAGATCGACCTTCGATCTGGATACCATCAGCTAAGGATACAAGAGGAGAGTATCCCGAAGACAGCCTTCAGAACTCGTTATGGACACTACGAGTTCCTTGTTATGCCGTTTGGTTTGACAAACGCACCTGCAGTCTTTATGGATTTGATGAATAGAGTTTGCAAGCCGTACTTGGACAAGTTCGTGATTGTGTTTATCGACGACATCTTGATCTATTCAAGAACAAAGGCCGAGCACGAACAGCATCTAAGAGCTATTTTGGAGCTGCTAAAGAAGGAACAGTTGTATGCCAAATTCTCCAAGTGCGAATTTTGGCTACGTGAAGTCCAATTCCTTGGACACGTGGTAAATGGAGATGGAATCCACGTGGATCCAGCAAAGATCGAAGCGATCAAGAATTGGGAAACGCCAAAGACGCCAACCGAGATTCGACAATTCTTGGGTTTGGCTGGCTACTATCGAAGGTTCATTGAGGATTTTTCGAAGATCGCTCAACCATTGACGCTCCTCATGCATAAAGATAAGAAGTTTGATTGGGAAATCAAACAGGAAGAAGCATTCCAGATATTGAAGGATAAGCTCTGCAACGCGCCAATCTTAGCACTACCAGAAGGTACAGATGATTTTGTGGTATACTGTAACACCTCACGTCAAGGATTGGGTTGCGTGTTGATGCAACGCCAAAAGGTTATTGCTTACGCATCGCGTCAACTGAAAGTGCACGAAAAGAACTATACCACACATGATTTGGAACTTGGCGCAGTGGTATTTGCATTAAAGATCTGGAGACACTACCTTTTATGGTACGAAGTGTACAATTTTTACAGATCACAAGAGCCTACAGCACATATTCAACCAGAAGGAGTTGAATATGAGGCAAAGACGATGGGTTGAGTTGCTGAACGATTACGACTGCGAGATAAAGTATCATCCAGGGAAGGCGAATGTGGTCGCCGATGCCCTAAGTCGGAAGGAGAGGATCCAGCCCATAAGGGTTAGGGCTTTAGAAATGATTATCCAGACCGATCTTTCCTTGCGCATTCATGCCGCGCAGAAAGAAGCCCTCAAGGAAGGAAACCTTGAAGAAGAATATCTCCGTGGGATGGAGAAGCTACTGGTACCAAACGAGGAAGGAACGTTATGCTTCGAGAAAAGGATTTGGGTTCCTTTGTTTGGAGGTTTAAGGAAGGTTATTTTCGATGAAGCTCACAAGTCGCGGTACTCTATCCATCCAGGAGCGGATAAGATGTACCAAGATCTCAAGGATTACTATTGGTGGCCTAGGATGAAAGGCGATGTTGTTGTATATGTGAGCAAATGTTTAACATGCGCTAAGGTTAAAGCGAAATACCAGAAGCCTTCAGGACTTCTGCAACAACCCGAGATTCCCAAGTGGAAATGGGAACAAATCTCCATGGATTTTATTACGAAATTACCAAGAACGCCGAGAGGCCATGACACTATTTGGGTAAAAGTGGACCGATTAACGAAGTCAGCACACTTCTTACCTATCAGAGAGAAGGATAATACGAGCAAATTGGCTGAAATTTACGTGAGAGAGATCGTCGCGCGCCATGGAGTACCTCTCTCAATCATCTCTGATAGAGACGGAAGGTTTGTGTCAAGGATATGGCAATCCTTCCAAGAAGCCTTCGGCTCACAATTGAATCTGAGCACTGCGTTTCATCCGCAAACTGACGGTCAGAGCGAGCGAACGATACAGACTTTGGAAGACATGCTGAGAGCGTATGTTATGGATTTGGGCGGTAGCTGGGACAAACATTTGCCTTTGGTCGAATTTTCATACAACAACAGCTACCACACCAGTATTGGTGTCGCGCCATTTGAAGCCCTTTACGGACGCAAGTGCCGATCACCCTTATGTTGGGCTGACGCAGGTGATAGGCAGCTTGCTGGTCCCGAAATCGTCCAAGAGACGACAGACAAGATTGCGCAGATTCTTAAACGCATCGAAGCAGCTCGCCACAGACAGAAGGCCTATGCGGATCCAAACCGGAAACATGTGGAATTCCAAGTTGGAGAAATGGTGTTATTGAAAGTTTCACCGTGGAAGGGTGTGGCACGCTTCGGAAAGCGTGGGAAGTTAAATCCGCGCTACATTGGTCCTTTCAGAGTTTTGGAAAGAATAGGACTAGTAGCATACAAGTTGGACCTACCTGCTGAACTCCATTCTGTTCACGATACATTTCATGTATCCAACCTGAAGAAAAGTCCAACTCAAGATGACATTGCCATTCCCATCGACGAGATTCATGTTGATGACACGCTCCACTTCGTTGAAGAACCGGTTGAGGTTACGGATTGGAAAGTAAACAAGACCCGCCGGAGCAGTGTCAAGCTCGTCAAAGTTCGTTGGAATGCCAGACACGGTCCTGAGTACACCTGGGAGCGTGAGGACCGGATGAAAGAGAAATACCCCCACCTTTTTCCTAAGAACCCTGCATCTACAAGCAGAACTTAAATTTCGGGACGAAATTTATTTAACGGGGGGAGAATGTGACAACCCTCACTAAACCAGGTATCCATACGACTTAATTAATAATTAATTATTGCTTAATTACTGTGCTTGCTTGAACTTGTGAATAAACTGCTACTTGAACACTGATACATGTACTTACTTGCATCATACTTTACTTGCTGTCACTACATTATTTACATGCTGAACCTTAGTGACAAACATGATGCACAAAAAGCACAGTAGCACTATAACGGATAACCTATTGAACATGCTGATAAAGCCAGCATCAGGCAAACACTGCCTCTAAAGGCCTGTAAGAGCCTGAAATATTTTTGCTACACTAGTGGTGAGTGTAGGGATATAAGGGTTGTAGAACTGCGTCTCTAGGAATAAGTCACAATGACTGGATGTGCCTAAAACGTACTCTAAGTACAAAACTCAGCACTTTACATAAAAATTCAGCTTTTAGCTAACTAATAAAGTGTCAAAACATGAGAAAAATATTACTAGACACTTTCCAAAGTGTCAGAAATGAGTTATGTCACTAAAAAGGGTATTAACGACACTTTAAAGCTTTGTTAAGCACTTTAACGGATTACTATCCAACCGAACAACCGGATTCTACCCGAAACATGAAAATATTGTTATTTTCATTATTTACCTTTTTCTGAGCCAGTTAGGGTCCCTGATTACCCTAACACCCATTGTAACACACTACACGCAACTAACCAGGTTAAGTACCTAACTAACTAACTTAACCTAACTAGTAACTAACTAATACTTGGAAATGGACCAAGACCCCCCCCCCCCCCTTGCTAACCGTCCCCAACTAAGGGGGGACACACTTGGTACAATTTTGATTATTTTAATCAATTGTGTTTAATATCTAAATGACATAGAAACCATTGGATAATACCCTTGTTAATTGTCTATAAGTAACTTGGTATTGCACATAAGAATAAACAACACAAGACACCACACAAAAACTCTCCTCTCTTGCTCTCTAAGTCTCGGCCGAACACCCCCCCTCCCCTACATCCATTTTCGAGTTTAGTTCATTCCATTCCAACATCATACAAGCTTCAAGGATCACGTATTAGGAGGCTTGGTGCACTCGGAGTTTGAAGGACCTCTTTATCTTGCTTTTATCCACGCGTTTTTCGCATAGATTCTTCGCTAGCCTTGAGCTAGTGGTATGTTGCTAAAATCACCTTCTTAAACTATTTTAAAGTGGTTAATACGATATATGATGATTAAAACTCGAAATCTTACAAGATGATACTTTAAAGTCTACTAAAAATGCTATAAGTGTTGGATAATAGCTCATATGTTGTGTAAATGTTGTAGTAATTGAAATTTGTGATTATTTAGACCCGATCTATGTTGTGGTAGCTCGGATCATCATTTAACCCGGTTTAGTCATGATCTTGGGTTATGACATAAAGCTTGTTTAAGCATAACAAGGGTTAGAAGATGAAACTCTACCACACAAGAATCATGAACTTGTGTAAAAGTGTTTTAGTTTGTACAATAGTGTTTAAAACTAGTAGATCTACGTATCTACAAGCGGTATTTTCAAAGAACCAAGTGTCAAGAGAAAACATACTTTAAAAGACGGATCATACACTAACAAAAATGGTTTTCAGAACACACAAGTGTGTAAACACTTGTGTAACACACAGTTTCGACAAAATAAATATTTTTGTAAAAGTTGACGAGAAGTTGTAAAGACGGAACTTCCATAAAAATGAGGTTTTCACAGAATCGGATTATTTTATATAAAGATCCACTAAAAGTAATGAGGTTTACTTCACAGTTTGGATAAATCACAAGTTCATGAAATTTATGCGATTTATATATATATTTTGACTAGTTTGTGATTTGAACATTGTTTTGGTTGATTGAGAAAATTGTTGGTTGATTTGTAAAAGAAAATGATACGCTCGAAAGCATGGCCACCTCCAGTTACAGAGGAAACTCTGGAGAAATTTTTCCAAAAGCCTAACACTTAGAAATATTTTCACTATAAGTGTTAGAAATACATTTTGACTTGTTTTCAAAATATAAGTTTCGCCACGACTATATTTACAAAACATCGGAGGTGGGATTTTCACAAAATAAAACGTGATACATAAATATATTTAGTATATATTTTTCACAACATCACTTGTATAAGTGTTTATGATTATTTTGTGAACTACGTAAATATTATTTTTAGAGTAAAAATAATATTACTAAGTATTATTTTGGGAAAATCACATGTATTAAAATATAATATTTTTGGGAAGAATATTTATATTTTGGAGTTGGAAATAAAATATATTAAGTGAGACTTAATAGTGAAATCTGAATGTTACGAACACACATGTATTAAATCCCCCATCCTTGGGAAGGAGAATAACTACCAAGTATATACAGAACGTAAACACGAAATAGTTGCCTAACTATTTCCCAAAAACTTAAACCATAAAGCTAAGGCACGGCCGTCCGTCTAATAGAGTTAGCACGTGTAGGTCGTCATACAGCTGATTGATTTGGAGGCATACTTGGTAGAGACGCACCACTGTGAGTTCATGTCCCCCTTTTCTCTTAACTGTTTTCAGTTTTCTAAACTGCGGGGGTGAAATACATGTTACTTTGATTACAAGTACTTTATACATGGTATGGTTAGCGTAAGGAGGTTTATTACTTAGATCATGTGAGTGGGTAGGCAGAAACTGGAGGCCATTAATCCTCATTGTAGGACCGAGGGACGTAAGCGGTAGATCTATCTGGGTGTAGCGAGCCCAACTCTAGGCCCAACAGAACGGACCTCAGAGAGGCCCAACAGAACGGACCTTGGAGTGACTTTGTACCCAACGCTAAATCTGCTAGGTTTGAGTCTTCCTACTTGCACTTCACATGTATCGGTGGCCTTGCAAACCACTGGTGATCTCAATTCCCTTATTTGCTACATACCAAGACTATTTTTATACTCACAAAGGTTTACTTACTCACTTACACATGAACTCGCTCAACATTATTGTTGATTTTTCAACTTACATGTATTTCAGGAAATTAAAGATCTGGCGCGGTATGTTATGTTTTCCCGCTGCATAAGGGTTCCAAGGTCATCCCAGTTTAGGAAATGTGACTCTTTCCTGGACAAGTCACAAATCTTAAACTGCGTTTATTTCATGTTAATGGTTATGTTTTTAAAGACAATGTTTTATGTTACGATGTTGTAAGTCTCTAAGACAATGGTATGTTACTCTGGTTTTAAAACTTAATCGAATGGATGATCCTGCATGATTTTATTTCATATAGCTTTGTTATGGTTAAGCTATGGTATTAAGAAGTCACACCAAAATAACCACGCTTCCGCAAAGCCAGGGTGTGACAAATATACGAGTGGGAGGTGGTCTTGCCGAGATTCCATGGGAATATGCTCCCTTATTATGCACGTGCATGGCTTGTATGACCGTTATGGAAGTCGTGGGAAGCTAGCATGATTTGCGGATTGTTTGTTAGTTAGATTCTTTCCATTTTTATAAGGGGATAACAAGTTTGAAAAGAAAAGAACAGTTAGAAAACACACACTACTTGTGTCACACCCCCAAAATCCACATGCGGAGTATCACCGCTTGGAGGCGTGACTGACTAGGATCAAGCCACCAATGATATTGAACATTGTAAGTAATAAATAAAAATTCATCCCAACAATACAAAAGGTGTTCAAAACAAAACATAGTTAAGTGTTTAGCGGAAGCATAAATGTGAAAACCCAACATAAGTATTAAGTTCGAAATGTTATAATGTTTTTAACATGGCACCCACTGTCCATGTCTGACAACGACCTCGCCTCCCTATGCAAGCTCCATGAGTACCTATTGACCTGCAAGGAATGTAACAATGAGTCAACAACAAAGTTGAGAGAGTTCACAGTTGATTGTTCAGTTATTGAGTTCGTTTCAGAAATCGTAAGTTTGTTTCAGAATCATGTGTTACCCAGTATCCTTGTTTCCCAAAACTTTACGATATTTAGTGGGGGCTTCCCATGTTGTATATTACTAGACTAGTCGTATCCATAAGTGTCCTTCCCAATCCGAGGACAGTGTTAAGTATGAGTGTACGTAGGTTTTACGTACGTGCCCTTCTGAATCTGAGGACAGTAGCAAGTATGAGTGTACGTAGGTTTTACGTGCGTGCCCTTCTCTATCCGAGGTCAGTAGCAAGTATGAGTGTACGTAGGTTTTACGTACGTGCCCTTCTCAATCCGAGGATAGTAGCAACTATGAGTGTACGTAGGTTTTACGTACGTGCCCTTCTCAATCCGAGGACAATAGCAAATATGATTGTACGTAGGTTTTACGTACGTGCCCTTCCCAATCCGAGGACAGTAGTAGGTAGTCTAGTAGTGTTGCTAATATAAATAGTTATTCAATGCTATTCCCAACCCACCGGGAATCCCATGCCTTAGGAGTGTGAACTCACCTTGGTTTGCTCGGTATGCTAAGCTATGTGCTCACAAGTAATCAATCAACTCCTATAGTTATGCACGTATACACAATCAGTTTAAGTTCGTAAAGATTCACACGTAATCCATGTCACAAAGTGTGTTTATGCAATCATCATCAAGTAACACATAACAGTTATTTCATCTTCATACGAGTTATTGGTCCATTCTAACATGGGCTATCAATTAACATACTTAACAAACCTAACAGAGTTAATGACATAACATAGTTAATGAGTTTAACAGAGTTGGTAAACTAACCGGAGTTAACACATCAACAGGGGTAACATACTAACAGAGTTAATAAACTAATTGAGTTAACTGAACTAACAGGGTTAATACTTAACAAGTTTAACGTGTCACAGCATTCAACGAAATCATGTATGTGGTGAAAACACTTAGTGGCGAAAACCCTTGGGTTTTCGTCGAACATAAGGTGTGACGAAAACTCCTAGTGTTTTTGTCTGACACTTGTGTTTTCGTGGTCCTTGTGTTTTCGTCTAACTCTAATCGGCATCACCCCCATTTACCCAGATCAAATCACGAAGTCATTTTAATTAACATACATATCAATCAACACCAATGGGTTTAATCATTAAAACATCATTTAGACATAACAATCACACGCTCCACTAGCCTACGTGCAATCTGATCCAGCTAAGCCCATTAATCCTATGCGGCCCAACTAACATGGACATAACCTATTCCTATTTAGCTCATTAAAACGATCATGAATCAGATTATTATGTGGATATTCTAGATTTCATACTGTTCAATCACATGCCCATAATTCTAAACCAAAATCTTACAATAATATCCCATGTTACGTCAGATTATACTTCGGTTTGTGTGGAAACCCTAGTCATTGATTAACGAGAGCATCTAACATATTATATCCACTCTAAAGACACAAATAACAACCACATAATCACTGACAAATACATGCAAACATGAATACAATGGCCGACAAGCAGGAAGTGATCCTTATCCAATGACTACACATTCAAGATATCACACATGCAATGTTATAGGTTATTGGTCAACAAGAATAAAACAAGCAATGATAATACTGACCGAGTCCTTTGATGACAAGATGATATCTCACAAGGGGGGGGGGGGTCTGCTACGGCCGCACGTATGGAATCTTGGGAGATATAGAGTTTGTTTAGGGTTTTATGCTAATAAGAATGTGATAATGATACGTATACATAAAGGATATTAGTTTGGGGCGGTGGCTCATTTAGCCGATCATGGGCTCAAGCCCAATCGCATAAACAAGTTTTGTTATGTTATAATTTGTGAAGTATAAACAGTTTTTGTTATGTTATAATAAGTGGGCCGAAACATATTGGCTATCAGCCCATATTTAGTGATTAAAGGTGGGGGTGGGCTTTGGTTATTTAAGGCCTAGGGTAACAAGGGTACTTGTGGGTTTATTAGCTACAAGATCCTAATAACACATGCAGAGCCCAACACATGTTAGTTAACCGAGTTATCACACACGTGTAAATTTAACGGAGTTGAGAATAATAATATAATACGTCACTAACCGTGAAAGTTCGGGTTGTCACATCATCCCCAACTTGAAAGAAATTTTGTCCCAAAATTTAGTACGTAGTTACTGAGGAAGCTAGTTGTGTTGTGTTGTTTCCTGGTTTTCCTGGGGTGTCACATTATCCCCCCGTTGGTTTGGAATTTCGTCCCGAAATTCCGCAGTAGCTTCAGTCTCAGTAGTGGTTGCACTGTTCCCGAACAACTGGGGATACTTGAGTTTCGTTTGATCTTCTCGTTCCCAGGTGAACTCTGGGCCACGACGGGAGTTCCAACGAACTCGAACAAGAGGTATTCTGGTGAGCTTGAGAACCCTAACGTCCCGGTCTGTGATTTCAACTGGTTCCTCGACGAATCGCAACTGATCGTCGATAGTGAGCCCCTTCAAAGGAACTATGAGGGTCTCATCTGATAGACACTTCTTCAGATTTGACACATGAAATACGTTATGAACTCCACTGAGTTCTGTTGGTAGGTTTAGTTTGTAGGCCACTTTGCCTATTTTCTCGATGATTTCGAACGGTCCGACATAACACGGATTAAGTTTGCCTCGTTTACCAAAATGAACTACACCCTTCCACGGTGAGACTTTAAGTAGCACTCGATCCCCAACCTGGAACTCGAGTGGTTTCCTGCGTTTATCCGCGTAGCTTTTCTGATGGTCACGAGCTGCCACCATTCGTTGCCGTATCTGAGCAATCATTTCCATTGTGTCTACTACAAGTTCTGGACCCGTGATCTGGCTGTCACCAACTTCTGCCCAGCAAAGAGGTGATTGACATTTACGTCCGTACAATACCTCAAACGGAGTGGCTTGGATGCTGGTGTGGTAAGTGTTGTTATACGAGAATTCCACTAACGGTAGATGTTTTTCCCAGCCGTTGCCAAAATCAATTACACATGCACGAAGCATGTCTTCAAGGGTTTGGGTGTGCATTCAGACTGCCCATCTGTTTGCGGGTGATAAGCTGTGCTCATGTCTAATCGAGAGCCAAAAGATTTGTGCATCGCTTGCCACAGTTCTGAAGTAAAACATGCATCACGATCAGAGATAATAGAGGTTGGCACTCTGTGCCTCGAAACCACTTCCTTTAAGTAACGTCTGCTAGAGTGGAGAACTTATCCGTTTCCTTGATAGCCAAAAAGTGTGCAGACTTTGTGAGTCGATCCACGATCACCCAAATAGTATCATTTCCACGTTGAGATCTAGGCAGGCCAGTAACGAAATCCATGGAAATTTGCTCCCATTTCCATTATGGTATCTCTGGTTGTTGGAGTAGGCCCGATAGTTTCTGATATTCAGTCTTGACTCTCGCACAAGTCAAGCATTTGCTAACGTAAGTTGCTATGTGAGCTTTCATGCTAGGCCACCAATACGTAGTTCTGAGATCGTGGTACATCTTATCCGAGCCAGGATGTATCGAGTAACGAGACTTATGTGCTTCATCCATTACAAGTTCTCGTAGATTGCCATAGAGTGGGACCCAGATGCGTCCTGTTACGTAGTAGGCGCCGTCTCCCTTTTGTTCTAACCACTGTCTTGAGCCGCGTAGGGCTTTAGCCCTGACATTTTCTGGTTTCAATGCTTCTACCTGAGCATCTCGTATCTGGGAAGGAAGACTAGATTGAATGGTGAGTTGTAATGTTCGCACACGCTTAGGTGTAGTATCCTTTCGACTGAGGGCGTCGGCCACCACATTGGCTTTGCCTGGATGGTAGCTCGACCCATCGACGTTGTCGCATGTTCAACTCCTTTTGCCTGAAGATATGCTCGAGACTCTTGTGTCGGTGTAGATGGTGCATTTGGTACCGTACAGGTAATGTCTCCATATCTTGAGTGCGAAATCAACAGCTCCCAGCTCCAAAACGTGTGTAGTGTAATTCCTTTCGTGAATCTTAAGTTGGCGCGATGCATAAGCAATGACTTTATCCCGTTGCATCAATACACAACCCAGACCCTGAATTGACGCGTCACAATAAACCACAAAATTGTATGTGCCCTCTGGCAATGAAAGAATAGGTGCACTACAAAGTCTATCCTTTAAGTGCTGAAATGCTGATTCCGCCAATCTTAGAGAAGTCTTTGATGAACCTTCTATAGTAGCTCGCCAAACCCAAGAATTGGCGGATTTTTGTTGGTGTACGGGGTGCAGGCCAGTTCTTGATCGAGTCTACCTTGGATGGATCAACGTGAATCCCATCCTTGTTTACCACATGGCCTAGGAAATGGACTTCACGAAGCCAGAAGCCGCATTTCGAAAACTTAGCATAAAGTTGCTCTGTTGGAAGCAGGTCCAAAATAATCCGCAGATGCTGCTCGTGTTCCTCCTAACTCTTAGAATAGATCAGGATGTCGTCGATGAAAGCAATAACAAACTTATCCAGGTAAGGTTTGCACACTCTGTTCATAAGATCCATGAAGACTGCAGGTGCGTTCGTCAATCCGAAAGGCATGACCATGAACTCGTAATGGCCGTAACGAGTTCTGAATGCTGTCTTAGAAATATCCGCATCTCGGACTCTCAGTTGATGGTAACCCGATCTCATATCAATCTTTGAATAGTAGCTCGACCCTTGCAACTGATCGAACAAGTCATCAATACGTGGAAGAGGATAGCGATTCTTCACGGTCACCTTGTTGAGTTCACGGTAATCTATGCACATACGGAAGGTATCGTCCTTCTTCTTTACAAACAACACTAGAGCTCTCCAGGGCGAAGGCTAGGACGAATGAAACCCTTATCCAAGAGTTCTTGCAATTGCTTGGACAGTTCTACTAGTTCGGTTGGAGCTAAGCGATAAGGTGCTCGAGCTATGGGCGCTGCTCCAGGAGCCAGCTCAATTTGAAATTCAACCTGACGATGAGGCGGAAGACGAGGTAAATCCTCAGGAAACATTTGAGGAAAGTCGCGTACAACTGGAATATCCTCTATCTTCTTCTCTTTCATTGATGCGTCAGTAACGAGTGCTAAAATAGCAGTGTGGCCCTTTCGCAAACACTTTTGGGCCTTAAGAAAGGAGATGATGCCCACAACAGCACCACTCTTGTTGCCTTGAATCACGAGAGGTTCTTTACCAGAACGGGGAATACGAACAATCTTCTCTTTGCAAAGGATCTCTGCTTGCTGTTGGGATAACCAATCCATCCCAATGACGATGTCGAAACTACCTAAAACTATAGGAATGAGATCGATAGAGAAAGTCTGACCAGCTAAGACGAGATTACAACCCTTAACTATGTGCGTGGCTTCAAGACTTTTACTGTTTGCTAGCTCTACCATGTGCTTGGTATTCAAAAGTGTTGGGGTACGTTTAAGCATTTGACTAACTTTTAGGGACACATAACTGGTATCGGCACCCGAATCAAATAAAACATTAACATAAAAGTCATCCAGTAGAAACTTACCCATCACGACGTTGGGATCATTCCTAGCATCACCCAGACCAATCACGAACACACGGCCCCGGGCGCCATTGTCTCCATTGTTTCCCCCGTTGTTACCCCCATTGTTGTTTCTGTTCCCTTGGTTATTGTTCTAATTCTGATTCTGATTTAACTGCGGGCATTGTCTCTTGAAGTGACCTTCAGTGCCACACTGATAGCATCCCCTGTTGCTGTTGCTGAGTCTGTTGTGCTTGCTGTTGCTGCTGACGATTCTGATTTGCAGTCCGTGAACTCCTGCAATCCTTGGCTTCATGACCCATCTTGAGACACCTCTGACAACGTCCTTTGTTGCACTGACCACTGTGGTGCCTGTTGCATTTGTTGCACTATGGGTGGTTTCCTCGATATCCACCCTGCCCTTGGCTGCCAGAAGATTGCTGACCAAGACTCTGGTAGTCATCGATCTTTTGCTGCTGCGCCTGAGACTGAACTGTAGTCGAACCCTTGCTGGAGGCTCCATCCCATTTTCGTTTGTTGTCACTGGGTATAGCAGAAGTAGTAGTAGTGGTAGTAGCACCGATACGCTTAGGCAGCCTGTTCTGTTCCACTGCCTGGTCTGTGAGATGATGAGCAAGACAAGTAACATCCTGGATGGTAGCTAGGTTAGCAGCAGTCACATGGCTTTGAATCTCTGGTACTAGGTTGTAACATTCCTATATTTTTTTATATATAAGAATTATAGGTTTGGTTAAATTTATTAACCACCAATAACTAGTAACTAGTAACTAGTTTATTTCTAATATAAATATTCAACCCAAATAGTTTTAAACACTATTTTATATAGTTGGTTGAAATATTATATTAAATTGGCCTGTATATAGGTGACCTTTCTAATAAAATAAAAGTCTATAAAAACTTATATTATTAGACAAGTAGATTACGGGTAAGTTGAAAACTAGAAATATGAAGTACCTAGGCGGGCCTAGAGACCGTTTAATAATTAAATTATAAAAATACATTGTATTTTGAACCTACTCGGTTTTTAATGAAACTTAGACCCAAATGTAGACAAAAATATTCTGGTTCTAATAACATATTCATTATTTTGTAGAACGTTATATTTAAAAGTTATAAACACCAAATAACTAAAGCAGTTAAATTAATTATAATATATAAATTAATAAAATAATAATAATAATAATAAAACCTACGAATGAAATAAAATAATAAAATATTAACTAAAGTTAACAATTGAAAATTTTGTTGAAGTGTGTATCAGATAATAAGAAAATAATAAAAAAGAAAGAATCTTATCCATGTGAATATGATGATGCATGAATACGTGTCTTCAAGATATATGAATCCATAAAATGACAAGGCTTCATGCCTTTACTATAAATAGCATACAAAGAGTTCATGAAATATTTCATTTTCTTTCCTTCCCTGTGTCGCCCATCTTTTCCACTCAAAAAATTCTCTAGTATTAATTTATTTTATTTATAATAATAATAAGGTTCTGCTCCGTTTTAAGTGTTTTAACTCCCGATCACCGCTACCCGGTCCGATTGATCTGAGCCCCATAACACATGTCAAGGCTCTGCCTGACTAAGTTCGTTGGGATTCTGTCTCGTGACATAGGGACAAAGTTGAATGCGGGGTATTATACTTAACACAATTACAAATATATATTTTTATATAGCTCAGAAATTATACCCAAAATTTATACCAGGAGGTTTTCTAGTTGAACCCTAAAAGTCACAAAGTGGGTCCATTCTCTTTTGTCATCATTTTATTTCCTTTTTATCCCAAACCATAACAACTCTCACCAAAATTATTATTATTAATATTATTATTATTATTATTATTATTATTATTATTATTATTATTTTGTCTAAAAATAAACCCTAATTGAGACACCCAAGTACTTCTACATAAACCCTAAAATTTTCAAAACAATCAGAATTAGGATCAGGGCCCCTAAAACTCAGGGGGGTATTCCCTACTCGACGATTATCCATATATCTCGCTGTCTAAATCGAATTTCGAGAAACCTTCGACTCACCTGAACTCCAAACACACGTGGCAACCATATGAGATAATGTTGACCTTCGCGTCACGCGATGCCCCAGGGGTGACCCCTCGCGTCACGTGAGGGGGTCAAATTTCTTGTATAAATAGCAGGCATTGGGACTTGAATTCTGGCGTTTGAACGACGATAAAATTCGATTCATACACTGAGATATCGTCCAAATACTACAGAAACACACAACGATACAGGGTATTAACTCGATCGCTGCTACGATTCAATGTCCAATCGATTGAAACTATCCGACCGGATGTTTAAGCGCTATTCTTTGTCATTAGTCGTGATTCCGAAAGGATGTTTGAGTACCACCCGAAATCGGGGAATACTTTGTCATTCGTTGTGAATCCGATGGATGTTTAAGTGATTGCACTTTGTCATTCGTTGTGAGGGTTTTAATCTCGTGAGTTATCGTAAATGTTGTATTAGTTACTTACCTAGTTCGTGTGCATTAGGTTACAAGGCTAATCAATAGGCTAAGCTCTGCCTGTATAAATCTGCAATATATCAAGGCTTATCTGTAGATTAAACTTTGCCCGTATGAATCTGCATGCTTATAAAGTGAGTCATTCTCTTTTTATCAAATTTGATTTCAAAAGCATGTTTATTTTCAAGGTTATAATTATAGGGATTAAGTTTATGTAATCACCAAATTACAGCCAGTATGTGGGGTTTTGTATACATTACTTATTTCCCGTCACCATTGGACAACGAGTTAGCCAATGGGTGATCTGACCAAAGTCACAGAAACGAGTCGAGTGACAAATACTGTAGGTAGTTGGTTGATATCTGGAAACATTGTAATCTCCCTTAATACTATAAATTATAACAAACGAGTCATTTTCATAAAAAGAATGATTCACTCAGTATTTCTCCCTGACAAAACCTTTTTAAAACGTGTTTAAGGTAATTACAGTAGATTGGAGTAAGAATTGGATCCGGCACTGAAGAGCTTCAAGAAGTGGCTTATTTTATTAAATCAAATTAAGAAATATTGTTTTATGTAATCAAATTTATCTTTATTAAAGCTACCATTGTAAACATGGATTTATCCCATCTATTTAATAAATAAAATCCGGTGTTTTCTAAACTCTGATATTTTTCCTAACTCATGGTCCTGATGAAATTTCCGCTGCCATATTTTTCAAAATAATCACCGGTACCACTTGGCTGTTCGCGGCTCCCGATTCCATCCAGGGTGGGTCGGGGGTCGTGACAGAAGAAGCTGGTATCAGAGCCACTGATTTAAGCCTACAAGTGTTGTTTTAATAATACCTAAGTTTGTATAAAAGAGTTAGGAGATTGCTATTAACTGGTAGCACACATGATAGAATTTAGACTTGAACTTAAGAAAAGATGCCTTAGTATCAGCTTTGAGATAAGCGAAGTACTTGTGTAAATAAAGTATGATGGATTTTGGTATGCCATAAGAATGACGATTAGAACATTGCAGGCAATAGCACTTAATTGCTATTAATTCTTGCTTATTGATATTACTTGTTCTAGAATAAGATATGTTACGGGAATACAAATTTCCTTGATTCTGGATAAAAGCCCTAATAAGAGAGGCACTTTTAAAATCATGAAAAGATACTATTTATGGGAAATAGAAAATTTTCTCTGGCAAGACTGGGTATGGTGTAGCAGACTCTCCAGCTTGTTCGGATATACTGAGGTTACCTCTCCGGCGAGAACCGGATAAGACGGGGTATATAATATATCAAACAAGTGACAAGATTTCCCTAAATAGTATCATGACCTGATATCTTACTTGTTTTTGGAAATATGAATCTGTTAAATACATTGACCTTATAAAGGGTATGTATGTTACAGCATGTGAAATATATGATTATATAGATATGTACATCTATAAGGAATTCCAAAAGTCAATTAAGAATAAAGCACAAGCATCCGTGTCTAGATTTCTTTATTAAGAATCTCTTTTCCAATAGCAAACATTATTTCGTTTGATCATCTGGCTTGTAGCTCGTATGACAAAATAACAATAGAAAACCCTTTAAGTTGGGACGCCATCAAAAGTATAAGAATTTCCAATACGTTACCATAGACTATTAACGCAAGTAAGAAGCATATAAAGTTGTGCTAGTATACAAGAAAACACATGAAACTTAAATTAAACATCCACAGACGTTGAAGTATATCACACACGACTTCCAAGGCAAGACCTTTGAAAAATATAAATTAGGCACGATAACACCAAATGCTAATTCCGTCAGTAGAAGAACTACTGATCAAAAAGCGGCACTTTGCCACATGATCCTACAAAATGAATATCGCTGAGATACGTTGTAACAAGATTTCACAACCATCGGTGGTGCACAATCTAATCAGAATCATAATTATTATCACTGCAAAAGGAGTTATATACTTTTGCAATTCCCCTATTTCATTTTATTCGATATTCCCTGGTAATGTCACTTAACAACAGTTATCACATAAAATTCCAGATAAATTTCTTAAAATTCTTTTGTTAAGATTCTGACCTCTGTGAATAGACTTTTGCATTGCTACTTCCCCTAATGGTCATCATCCCATGAGGATTTCTTTCATAGTAGCGAATATTGATTCATTTCATTTCTTGGTAAATCCACAGGTTACACATGCACTGTTTGTTACGCATGTGGTTCGTTTGATTTATGAAGACCACAAAAAGGCTTCATTCCGATTTGTTATTTTATCCAAACTCAAATATCATTCCGCTTTTTGCACTATGAACCGCATTATTGCAAAACGGTGACTCTTTGATATCGAGTCAATAAATTTTGTTAAACCATTGAGGTGAAGAATTTATATTTTTATATATATATGTATAAAAATTATGTTGAGGTATACTCTCATTTAAGTTTATGTTTAAGTTATTTATTATTAATAATTTTATTATTAGTAATAAATTAATAACAGTAGTGTTAGTTATTTATTATATTTTTAAATACTAGGGTTATTATCAAAGGAAGATATTGAGTAGCCTAGCCTTTGTTAGGCATGGACTGATCACCTATGCTTAAACAAGGCAGCACTAACCAATATCCAACCATGATAATGACTAGTTAATATATATAAAAATATATATACTTTGTACTATAAGGAGAAGACATATTTTCATAAAACAATACAAGAATTAGAGGGACGAATAAAATTATATAAATAATTGTGTATCACATGTTTTGTGGTAACTATGTACCGTAACGCTCTGGCATGAAAATGACCATATAAGAATAATATGGTAGTCATTAACTATGTTGGGTTAAGGGAACATTGTAATATATAAGAATAGTCCCCGTTTTCACTTATTTACAACATTTTCACAACGTTATATGGTTTCAAAATAAAAATAAGTAATCACATAGAATCGACCCATTAAATGTTATATATCTACAAAATATTTTACAAATATTTTGTACAATAAATATTTTTACACCTTTATTTACAACTTTCATTTAACGTTATAAATAATAGTGATTTGTTTTACAAAATAATAATACTAAAATATTTTATAATAACTTCATTACGGTGTTTTGTAATATATATTACATAGTAAATATAAGTTATTTTACATAGTATAGTAAAAGACTAAAATAATATTTATTTAAGGCAAATTGGCCTGTAATAATCCCACCTACACCTTTTTGGCCAATAATAATCCCACCTCAGAATATTCCCCACACCAGTCCCATTTTTCAGATTTTTGGCCCACACTGGTCCCCAGTTAAAAATCCCTAACTCAGTTAGTAAAATGGCTGATGTGGGATTATTATTGGCCAAAAAGGTGTAGGTGGGATTATTATTGGCCAAAAAGGTGTAGGTGGGATTATTACAGGTAATCAGTTTTTAACACATCATCTGC
>JARYGA010017238.1:0-23880 GCA_030545235.1 Helianthus tuberosus | reverse complement strand
ATTAACGTTACAAAAATAATGATCTACATGACCAACTTCTTCATCATCATCACAATCTACAGGACCAACTTCTTTGCCACCAGGCTCTTCCCTCCCGTCCTCTTCAACTTCAATCTCATCAACGAAAAACCACCAAGCAAAAAACAGAAACTGAGTTGGGGGATTTTCTATTATAGAAAATGGTTCCATCTGAGCAGAAATCAAACCTGGTGGAACAAAATTAAAAAAAGAACCAACAAATTTAATATCATACTGGTGAAACAAAAGTGTTGCAAAAAGTGAAGTTCCACAAATTCAAACCTAGTTTATGCAGATCCACTGAAGTTCAAATTGAAAATCCAGAAAAAACAGATTTACGACTGGAAGGAGATGGTGATGAAAGATCAGACCTAATCCAACTCAACTCAAAACAAAAAGTCTGTATATGATGAAAACCAAAAACCCTAGAGAAACACAAAATCAATCATAACCACTTACGATTTCACCTGTTCGTATCCAAGCAATCGCAAAATAAAGAAATTGAATCTCAAATCAAACAAAAAGTAGGGAGGAGATAGAGGTGAAATTAGTACCGTAGCTTCATTATGACAATGGTGACAACCGTAGATCTCGTTGCAACAGGGAGCACCAATCATACATCATCTCTGATAGTGCTTGCATCTATAAAAACCAACAAATTCAATACAAAATTCATATATCGTCTCCAATTGTGAACGACGGAATCATTGAAACCTAATTGATGATTATTCAATACTTTGCCCTAAATCTGTACAAAGGAAAGCAAACTGCAGCATACCTGGATGTCGCCTCTGATTCCGTCTCGGCTTGATTTTCCGATCTGTAGTCGTGGTTTGAATCCTAGCCAAAGCAACCGCATTATTTCAGTATGGATTAGATAAGATAGAGAGAGTAGGAAGATGAGAAATGAACTGTACCCTCCATGTAACCACCACCATCGTAGTTATTGCCATAAAGAAAGAAAGTGAAGAGGTGGCTATAATGCGAACATTCAATCCCAATTTTAGCCTACAGCATCTTAAAAATAAAGCCAAATCTCTATTGTATTGGCTTCCACTTTCTTGTAAATGTTGCTTCAAAACTTGTATATAAGGGTAGAAAAGGAAGAAAGTTGTAAAAATATAGGAATTTGTTCTACCTTTTGGTATGCCATCTTAAAAATTGGGTGTTAAATTACTTTTATGTCCATATGAAATGCTTATATATAGTATATAGATATATAGATATAGATATATTCAGGCATAGATATCATTGTATTTGTTCAACCTTTTATGTTTGGAGAAATTCATGGTGTTATTTGTCTACAATTATTTCAGGATATGGGTAAATTACATTTTTCGTCCTTTATGTTTGTATCGAATTGCAATGGATAACCTTTAACTTTAATAATTACAGTTACAATCCTTTATTTAGAAAACTTATTACACATTTCGTCCTTTAATACTAACTAGGTTAAAATTTTAAGTTAACTCTAGTCACGTGATTATGACATGAGGGCATTTATGTCCATCCACCTACCATATCACCCACCCTATAGAAGCCCTCTTTTTACCCCCAATTCTAAATTAGGGTTCTACCACAACCTGCAACATTCAAAAAGAAAATCAGGTCCAGACACATCAACATCGTCTTCATCAACCATTTTGCTTCATCTCCGTGGCTCGTCTCCCTCAGCCACACATTTGTTCTCATTTTTGAACAAAAACTTGTTCCCCTCTGTCCCGCAGAAGACCGCCATACCGTGGTCAATCGAGCAACGATGTTTTGTAAAACATACAATTTTCATATCTGTCGATTCTCCCTCACGAATTTCTCCGGCAATCAACGAGTCTTAAATTGCAACATCTCCGGCAAGTCTCAAACTGCCACATCTTCGACGCCTTTATTTGGTCTGCGAAGAAGCAATCGATGATGTTATTGAAGTATCTGAAGCCCGACACTAGGAATTTGTACCAGGTTGTGTGGTTGGATCAGCTTCGCTAGAGGTAAATTATAAGAGAAAAATGTTAAGAACTTAATAGACATGTAAAATATTCAAGTTTATTATCATGAAATTGATGATTGAGAGGTGAAGAAGGGTGTGGATGATCAGCCTGTTCTTTGTTTTGTACGCGATTTATAGCATGATTTAGGAGTACAAGATTTCATAGTTCAGTTGGACTTGGCAGACAGATTGGAAACTTGGTAATACATTTGATAACAGTTATAGCAAATCTGAACACTAGTTTGGTTGCGAGTGAGAGAGAGATAGACATAGAGAGAGAATGGTGGTGGTAATACATTCGATACAAATATGGTGTTTATTTATATGAAATGACCAGAATACCCTTAAGCGGATAGACATAACTGAAAATTTTAACTTAGTTAGTGCTAAAGGACGAAAGGTGTAATGCGTTTTCCAAATAAAGGATTGTGACTGTAATTATTAAAGATAAAGGTTATCCATTGCAACCCGCTACAAACATAAAGGACGAAATGTGTAATTTACCCCAGGATATAATTACATAGATGTCTATGAGAGAAGTATATCTTGATTATGTATTTACTTGCATTCGTGTATCAACGATTCAGTCCCATCAAGCTAAAAATGTCTTGCATGTCAACTTTTTACTTGTGTATTATTATCAGCAATCATATAAAATCCTAACAATATTTACAATAGACGTAATTGACTCGTGTAGTGTTGATTTCCTTGCGTATCTAAGGTGGAAATAACAACACAATATTAGGTTTGCTACGCAAGGTAACAAGTTAAGAAAACAAATATTACCAATTCATAGCTCAATTAAACACGTACAAAGACAAATTGTTATGTATCAACAGTTTTATTATCGATGTCGATGATCCAAACATATCAAAGGCATTAAAATCACAAGGTTCGTCATAGGCTCATAAGATCAGTCATTCGAGTGATGTTGGGCAATGTTGCACGACCATTGTCGCACCACAGCTACATGTATTTATAACACTCTACATAAATGGGAAGTGTAGCTTAGTTCTCCCTCTTAATGAGTTGAAAATTACACCATCTTAGTATTTCAACATTCATTACTAAAATTCCACAAGATATTAACAAATAATTCCATCATACCTTCATTCTTAAGTGGTTCCGTCAATTTAACCCATATTAATCTCTTAACATCTATATCATTACAAAGATAATGGAGATTGGTCATCAAACGATGTCTAGAAATTGCACTTTATTATCATGATAACAACATTCCAATCCAACCAACAATTTCTAACACTTTGTTAATTTTCAAAATTATCTTGCAAATATTAGTGTTGTTGATAGAGGTGTACAAAAACCCGGTTTTAGAACCGAAACCGGTTTTCTTTTTAATTGTTTTTTTAACCGGTTTCAACCCGAACCGGCGGTTTGTATAGCGGTTAGGGTTCTTGATGTTTGAAACCAGTTTAAAAACCAAAACCGGTTTTAGAAAACCGGATTTTTTGGCCAAAACCGGTTAAAAACCTAACCGAACCAGTAGGACCGGTTATTGTTTTTGGTTTAAAAAACCAGTTAGTTACCGAAACCGGTTATAAAAAAATGGTTTTTGTTTTTGAAGACAAAAATCGGTTCGGTTAAAAACCGGACCAGTTTAAAAAAAAACGATTTGTACACCTCTAGTTGTTGACACATCTCAACTTTCTTGCTAAGGTCATCATCATCATCGTACTCAGTAAATCCCATCAATAGTAAAGCTAAGGCAGGGTCTGAGGAGGGTAAGATGTAGACAACCTTACCTCTACCCCATAGAAATAAAGAGGCTGTTTCCGGTGAGACCCCCGGCTCGATAGTAATTTTGCATCAAGCCTTGGACACAAGGCATATAACACTCAGCAATTAAAACAAAGGCCGATTAGTGCATGTACTTCCTTATCTTTCGGCTATCAACGCCGCCACATGATGCATGATTAACCATCTCGCTCTTTAACGTTATTTTCACAAAATTAATAAAATAACATTAAAATTAATACGATTTCACAAACACACACACACAAACACACACCCCCCCCCCCCCCCCCCCCCCCAAACATATATACATTACATTTCTTGCTAAGGTACATCAATAATCTAGCCAACATCATAGTTTTAGTTATTAAAGTGGTGATATGCAAAGTTACATAGTGTAGGGGGTCTAACTACAACTTATCCACATAAAATCTCTTTTCTTTAAAAAAAATATTAAAATTAGATATTTTATAAGACCACCCGCAAAGATGTCACCACCGTCAATTTCCACCCTTATCCCCTCCACCACCGTCACCACCGCACTATTCCCCCCAAAATCACCACCACTTTCAAACCCCAATCACCCCTCCTCTCTTCTCACCCGCAGAAATGCCGCCGCCGGCGTCATTCTAACATCTATAGCCTCCCTCCTCATCCCCTTCCTCCCTCAACCACCCGTCGCCACCGCATTCTCAATCGGCATTTGTACGTAACCCAATATTTTCAATTTGTTTTGGATTAATGTGTCTAGTGATTTATTTGATATTTTGAATTGTTGAATTGTTTCAGCAGGACCAAAGGATTGGTTGAGAGATCAGAAGAAGAAAGCGGCTAAGTATTTGTTAGCTCCGATTGATGCCTCTCGCAACAGCCTTCAATCTGCGTATCTTTTAATCAGTACTGTTTATTTATGTTTCATTTCTTCTAAGAATCCGGGTCGGGTAGAGTAGTAAAAAATGGGACCAAAAGAATGTATTGGGCTAAATGGGTCTAGTTAAGTAAATTTAAAAAATCGGTTTAGTTGTTTAATTGGCAGCCCCATAACCTTCCAAAGTGGAGGTCATTGGCAAAAATGCTCTGGGTAGCCAGGTTTTACTTCGGTGAGTATTCGGGCGGTGGGTTTCTTCAATAATGATGGCAGGCTGGGTCATCAGCGTTGTGTGCGTTCGCGAGCATGGGTGACCTTTTGTCACTGGGTCATGGTTGTAAAAATCCCGACTAGCCTCCCACTAGTCGTTGATTAATCGCTAGTCACAAGTTCACCGAGTAATTTTTATCTAATTGGCCAATTAGCCAGTACGATCAACAGTGGTCAAATCCAGTCCAAATTGGCCAAAAATCAGTGGCCAATTTGGACTGGATTAATCTCATATAAAATCCCAATCCGATTAATCGCTAGTCGGTACCCCACCTACCGACTAGCGCCTAGCGATTCTTATAACCTTGCATTGGGTTTACCATGGTAATCGGCTTTTGTTGGTTGTTCAAAAATAAGTTGTTTAATGAACCGAAACAAAATCAAAAGTTAATGGTTTTAACAAACAGATTGGGTTCTTAAAATTAATTAAAAATATATAAAAAAACAATTAAAGTTTTTGGCCTGAGGGGAGAGTGTGCAGTACTTTGACCCTACCCGGAATTTCTTCATAAGAGTAGATTGAAGTTAAATGTGTTTTGAATTTGGTTGATTTGATTGGCAGCAGGTAGCGGAACATCGCTGGAAAAGGATCTGGAAGAGGTCGGAAGACTGGTTGTATCGGCATCGAGGGATTGCATTCCACAGGAGAGGAATTCTATCGTTACTTTTCAGTCGAATACCGGAGTTGAGGTTTTATTTCTTAACCTAATGCACTTTACTTTTAGCAAATGAATTAGGAGAACTATTACACTATTAGACAGTTAGGCTGGAGGGTGTGGGATGGAGCCCCTAGGGGCTTTATCAAGACACGTAGGCGACACGTAGGATCCACGTCGGCCATAACGCCCCCTTTAATTTGCATGGTGTGGGATGGAGCCCCCTATTAATAAATAAAAAAAAAAAAAAATTTGATTGGTGAAAAAAGAGGGCCCCACCTGATAAAGCCCCTTCTCTCTCGTTACCACCATGGATCCCCCTCTATAGCGCCCCTTCTTAATTCGGGCGGTGTGGGTGTATAGCGCCCGGGGCGCTATAGGCGGTGACGTGGCGGGTATGGCGCCCCCCACACCCTCTGGCCTTAGTTTAGTTAGACTTTCTGTTAGTTCTGTTATATTGTTGTACCAGTTTATATAGTTGATGCACATATCATTTCAGTTTATTGATTTTCTATTTCTGTTGTCATACCTGTTCTCTTATAAGTTTAAACTATAAGATCATTGTTTCATTTCAACTTGCAGGTTTGCACATTCAAGTTGGTCTTGAAGAATGCAGCTTCGTTACTCGATGACAAGGATCCAATAAAGTTGGAGGCGGATGCTAAGCTCAGTGATTTAGAAAGGTACTTGTAGTTTTAAGTTTTAACAAACGGTTGTTAGCTAAAAAAACTTGTCAACATTAGGGTTTCAGATGATGGGATATGGGATCGTGGATGTTTTTTGTCAACGGGTGATGCTAAAGAGACAACACCCCCAAATCTATACACCTGTCACATCATACAGGCCATATGATAGGGAGAAAAATGGTCATACACTCATACGGGCCATTTGACGTCGTCATTGGTCATTCGTCAGTCAAACATATCATACAACCATATGATGTGGCGAACACCACCTCATATGACCATTTTTCGCATGTCATAGGACCTATGACCTAGGGGTGTGCAAAAAACCGAATTAACCGACAAAACCGAACCAAACCAAAAACCGGTGGGTCAGTTAATTGGTTTTCTGAAAACCGAAAGTAGCAGGTTGGTTATGGTTATCAATATTTCCAATCATGGTTGTAAAAATCCCGACTAGCCTTCGATTAGTCCCCGATTAATCACTAGTTGGAGGTTCACCTATTAATGGCCGATTAATCGCTGGCGGTTAGTGGCGGTCCTATTCTAGCCAAATTTTGGCTAGATCCCGGCCAAATTTCGACCAAACCTTATAAATTCCCACCATTTACTTAAATAATGGGTCAATGAGGGGTTAAAACATGTCTACTTTAAAAAACTACATATAAAAATGTGTATGTATATATATAAATAAAAATTGCATATAAAAATCCCAATCCGATTAATCCCTATTAATCCCGATTAATCGCTAGTCGGTACCCCACCGACCGACTAGCGCCTAGCGATTCTTACAACACTGGTTTCCATACCCACCATAGCCGAACCGAACCGACATGTAGCAAATCTTTGTCTGATTTTGGACTTTTCATTTCGTCACTTTTTCAGTATTTGATGTTTTTGTTTCTTACAATTTATGGGTTTTCTCATATCGTTTTGGTTGAATGTTTGTTTGAATTTACGAGTTATATCATATGCTTTGTTTGACTATTTGGTAATAAATGGTATCAATATTATAAACTATATTTACTTTCTAGTATACGTAATATACTAATATATACAAATGTGTAATAACAATTTATTCCATGGTAAAAAAAAATCAAGTTACTTTTAGCTAGGCCTAAATTCATGGTTACCGGCCCATAACTGACCCGCTATAACCATCAAAACCGATTAACCGAAACCGTCATAACCGATCGGTTATGGTTTTGATTATCCATTAACCGACATCGCGGTGATGGTTATGGTTTTGAGCAAAAACCGACCCACGCACACATTAGGACCCATATGACTACACATTTAATCTGGTTCGTGAACAGAACCCGAAGGTCAACCCGAACCAAAACCGATACGGAGAGGAACTGGTTTGAACCCGATAGAAACCGTAGGTTTGGGACTAGCTTGTAATCCTCTCCTTTGAAACCGAACCAAACCGGTAAAAACCAATCAGAGCTTGTCAAAAAACCAAAAAATAACCCGAACCGGTTTGAACCTGAAACGAATCTTTACTTTTTGTTGACCAACCTGAACCGATTTAGTGTTTAAATCCGATTTGTGAACCTCTATATGACACGTCCGTCTGGGACAAACGCCATACGCATCAAACTTTTTTAAATCAAAAGACACGTCTTTTTTAAGTTGTGACCCAATTGACACGAGTTTGAGTTATGTTCATGTTTCTTGAGTTTTGGATACATAAAAGTCAAAAGAGTGTTACACCATTGTTGCATTTCTGATTGCAGGTCTTTTAGTTCTCTTAATAGTGTGGCAAATGGATCTGCCCCTCAGCTTGCATCTGATAGGTACCTTTTTGTTAAATCAAACATGAAATATAGTTTCCAAAAAGTAATTTTGAATCAAACATATAATAATATGATAAAATATAATATTTATACTTTATTTTGCTACAGACAGAAGGTGGCTGATGCACTAATGGATACCATATCTTCTCTTAACAATTTTGAGCAGGGGATTAAAGATTGTCTTGAACTTTAAATCATTTTCTTCTTCATCATGTAAACCTGCAACTTTGTGTTTAGTTGTTCATCATTTACTATCTTCTTACTGCTTCTTTAAAGAATCACATTAATGCAAACAAATCTACATATATAACATATCTCTGCTCATCAAGAACCGTTGGGTGAACCGGAAGCCTGCACCAAATACAACCGACGGCACGGAGTTCCATCATCCGGGTGGTTTTGGATGGATCTTGGCAAACCGCGCAGCCGGTTAAACAGATTGTGTGGATCATGCAACAGACCATAATCAGCATCTGGGTCACCAATTTGTGAAAGTTTGACATCGGAGAACCCTAGAGACGGAAGCAGTTGATCAGGCCAATCACTATAGAAGTGGTAGTTGGTAGCCGAAAGTGCGGTTGATTGTTTGTTCATGAAATCCGCTAGCAAAACCGTGTGTGTGATCCTGCAGTTGTCGGCTATTGTTTTCAACACTCCCATGGCTTGAGAATGAGGGAGGTAATAAATGATTCCTTCGAGAATCCACACGGTGTTCTTCTCGGGGATGAAACCGGATTCCATAAGCTTCTTGAACCAGTCGTTGTCTCTGATATCTACAGCTATTCTTCTAAGCGATTTCGCGATCATCGTCGGCTCGTTTATCAATCCCATTGCTGCTTGAAGTAAAGTATGTTTCATTTGCATCACCTCCGGAAAATCTATCTCATAAACATCACTTTCTTTCAAGCATTCTAACCGATACGCCCGCGTATCCATTCCTGCATAATTCATGTTTACATTATGCACATAAGAAAAACAACAGTACAAGTGTACAACCTCCAAAACCGGCAAAACCGATAATGAACGAAAAAGGATCACCAACCTGCACCGAGAAGAACAACCTGAGCTCCACCACCACCAAACGACTCAACTGCAAGCTCCAGCTTCGAATCGAACCACAGAGTCCTAACCGCGAGAATCACACCAGAAACCTCCGGCGCATTATTCAACCGGTCTTTCTTGATCTTGTCATAAAGATTTTTCAAATACGTCTCACCCGCAAACAACTCGGCTAATGGGTCATTTACAACATGGTTCCATAGTGCCCGTCCGGCTGCAGTCTGGCAAGCCGACTGTTTAACCGAGTCCCACTCGCTCGCTATGGTTGCATGGAGCTCCCGAACCGCTTCACTGTATGACAACACTGGTTGTGGCCAGTTATGGTGATCCGGGAGGCTGCCATTCATGTTTAAGATTAATTTGTTGGGAGGTGAAGGTGGAGTTGAAGAAGAGAGTAATGCATATTACAAGGTTTTAAGTGATAAGGAGAAAAGACAGCCAACCGTATCCATGTTCTTGGCATAGGGTAGTGAAGGAGTCCACGATGACCACCCAATTTTCATGAAGGAAAATCACACTATTAACTAAATAGTCACATTTTCTTATTAAATTTCTCCATTTAATCGTCATAAAATCTTATAATAATGGAACCACAATCGATACTAGACACGTGGACCATTTTTATGCGGTAATAGGGGAAGGGACCGACCATCACTCCATCACTAAACAACCAACCAATCACAAGTTGCCACCTTATTCTGTCAAAATTCTATCACACCATCACTAAATCACTTGCACCACCAATCATTTAAAATACATAAAAAATATGAAGAACAAATAACTAAAAACGGATTTTCGTTAAAATTTAAAAAAGTACATTAAAATAAAAACAAATAAACTAGAAGTTACAAATAAAAAAATCAGCCTAAAAGATTAAAAAAACAACCTAAAAGTTAAACAAGCCAACCACGCTTAGCAAAAATTTCCCGTTTGCGATCTAGTAGAATCGACAACCACGGTTCTACGACATTTTCATGCGGCTCCGTGTCAACTTTCAAATCCCGGTTCTTCTCTTCTTTGTGCAAGTGTTTGATGTATGTTTCATCTCTTTTTAATTTTGATTTCACCAACGCTTTGTGCCATTCTTTATTGTCCACAATTTCCACCATTTTTGCCTCCTTGTATTCAGAGACAACATCCACCAAACCTTCCTTCCCTTTGCTTGATGACGCCTCACATTTTTCTTTCGTTGCGGCCTTGTCGGTGAATGTGCCTACTTAATATCCATATATGTGATTCAATTTGTTTCTTAGATTTTTATACGTATGCCATGTGAATCAAAATATTGTTTATACTTTATTTTTGCTTAAACTCTATGTTATCACCAACTATTTTTAGTTGACACTCTCTTTTTACACATGTTTCAGGTTATAATGTTCGTGTAGTCGATGGGGTCGTCATTTAAATTGATTTCGGGCATGTTACTTGATAACCCATCCATTGAGGTTGTTTAATTTCCCGACTCAGATGTTTTTGTTCGTTTTAGGGTATGACTATCAGTTGGGCTTTGAAGATCCATCAATGGAACGGGAACCCATTTGGAATGTGATCTCACAATCTCCCATGCCGACAAATGGGGAAAGATATCCTTTTATAGGTTTTTGTGTACCCTTTTGGTGCGATCTTGATGAAATCGGCCTTGATCCGATCCACTTGGCCATGGCAAGTCTACATAATTCAAATTTAATAATTAATAATTTACATATTAATAAAAAATGTAACAAACTAATATAAATAAAAAAAATTACCTTTTGAACGTAACATGCATTGAATTCACTCATTTTTCTATTTAAATTCATCCATTTCGAAGTGATTTAATCCATATTTCGGCTTGATCCACCTAGTAGCTTTCCAAATTGTGCAATAACTCGACGCCAAAATATGTTTTTTGTTTGTTAATTTCCGACTCTTTGCCTTCAGGAATATGTAGGAAAGCCTTGCACAAGGCTACCTCAATGAGTATCTTCCACTTCTACTTGGTTGTCGTCTTCGTCTTCTTCTTCTTCTTCTTCAAACTCTTCTTGGGGCAATTCTTGTTCATCATCATCATCATCATCATCATCATCATCATCATCATCATGTCGTCGTCGTCCTCATCCTCATCATCATCATCTTCTTCTTCTTAATCCAAGTCGGGAGGTAATAATATTTAATCTTGTAGCCTTTATAATCATTTATATTATATTAGATCAAAATATATTAATAACCTATTATAATTAGTTGGTAATTGTTGATGGACCATATTACCCTTATTAACTAATTGGGTTTCCTCTTGGGTGTATAAATAAGGGGCTTATTAGAGAGTTAAAGGGTTAGACACTTTACACAATTAAAAACCCTCATTAACATCAATTTCGTATCTCTCTCCCCATAACCGAAATCAACCCTACTTTTGGTTTTCATCACCATCATAACTTTACACCCTAAGGAGGAACCGGATCACCTTGACAAAGATGTCGAACTCAATGGCTGGATCTCTGACTGGATTCTCTACTGCTTTGAATGCTATAACAGGTATGTTATTCATGTTTTCCATTAAGTTTAAACAGAACTGATCAACATGTGGTATCAGAGCATATGTTGATAAATCAGTTCTGGTTTTGTATCCATTATTCTGGGATCATAATCTGGAAAACGGAATTTTTTGAAAGTTTATAAAAGTCAAAACTGTTTTCGAGTTTCATGAGCCGAAATAACTGTTTTCGGAAAATATGTTTGATAAATTGACCCGAAATCGTAATGGGAAAGATAATATCCGAAATTTGTTTACTAAAAGTCTAAAATTTTAGATTTCGGAACCCAGAATTGTGTTTTAATTTTTTAGGGTTCATCATAATGTTCTAAGAAATCTCGAAAATTCCATAAGATTTGGAATATAATTTTGGATTAGTGGGTGTTTTTACTGTTTTGATCTGAATTTTATCTACTAAAATTTTCGAAAACTGTTAAAGAGATAATCAGTTATTATTTTCGAAATCTTTGATAAGTTTAGTTCAGCATTAAAACAGGAAACATTATCCCACAATCCCAAAAATTTCGAGTTTTCAGTTATTATCACTCAACAGCTGTTAACAGAGGATTCGAGACCATCAGACTACGACTCGAGACCACAAGGTCTCGACTCGAAATCATAAAGGTCATCAAATCTCTACAACTCGAGAACAGAAGCTTACAACTCGAGACCATCAGGTCTCGACTCGAGACTACAAGGTCTCGACTCGAGATCATAAGGGATCAAAACTTCACAACTCGAGACAACAGTCTCGACTCGAGATCACTGCGTTTTCGACTAAAGGCTTCATTCTTTCGCCACTCGAGACCATGGTTGCGACTCGAGATCTCAGTATGGACTCGAGATCTCATAAAACACACTAGTCAAAACCATGATTACGACTCGAGACCAAGGTTGCGACTCGAGATCTCATAACTTAGTCGAGACCCAACTCGATCCGCGCTAACAGGTGGTTTGCTATTAAATACTTGGCTTTGTTTATACTTAATTAATTAATCAGAATCAGATAATTTTTACAAAACCAAAATAGCTTAACTTGAATGAGCTTCTGATGTATTAATTCTGGCCAAAGCTGATTTAATACATATATTTATTGTTCAAGTATTATAAAAGCTATGTTAAGTATGCATTACAAACGTGAAATGTCTTAATTCTGGCCAAAGCTGATTTAATTCATTTATGTTTAGCATGCTTGACAAGTGCATAACTAAAGTGATTGTCTCATTTCTGGCCAAAGCTGATTTGTCACAATTACTTTGCACACATACTTAAATGATTACACTTCTGGCCAAAGCTGTTTTGTCTTCATTCAAGTAGAATTTTACTAAGTCTATTATTTTGATGTTAGTAATAGACATTATCACAGCTTCATAAATAAAATGGTCATTACTTATGCCTGCCTTAGTATAACATGCCCTTAGATCACATTAGGACTTCTTTCTTAGTATCATAACTTGCTCATCTTATTTCCACTATCAGCACCCAATCAAGGGAGTCCACCTTTGACTGGTCATAACTTTGCTGCATGGAAGGATGCCCTCATGCTTACACTTGGACTCTTGGACTTTGAGTATGCTCTAAGAGAGAATAAGCCAGCGGGCCTTACTGCTACAAGTACTGCTGCTGAGCAGTTACTTCATGATAAGTGGACTAGGTGTAACCGCATGTCTCTCATGTTCATGAAGCAGTCCATTCATAACTCAATCAGAGGAGCTATTCCTGATTCTGACGATGCTAAAACCTACTTGGCTTCTGTGGAGGATCAATTCAAGGGAACATCAAAAGCACACGCTAGCACTCTTATCCTCAAGCTGGTGACGACTAAGTATGATGGGAGGAGCGGCATTCGCGAACACATCATGATGATGCATGACATGGCCAATAAGTTGAAGGGCCTAGAGATGGAGATCAGTGATGGTTTTCTAGTTCACTTCATCATCACTTCGCTTCCTTCGTCCTATGAAGCGTTCAAGATCAATTACAACACTCAGAAGGACAAATGGACGATGAGTGAGCTGATCGCTATGTGCGTGCAGGAGGAAGAGCGTATGAAGATGGATCGCACTACTGATGTTGCTAACTTCACCACTTCCAGCTCAAAGAAGAGGAAGCACAATTATCAAAGAAAGGATGCTTCTAAGGTTCAAAAGCCAAATCCAACTCCTAATACAAGTGCACCTTCCAGCTCTAAGAACTCCTTAGGCAAACCCTACTGCAAGTTCTGTAAGAAAACAGGACATAAGCAAAAGGAATGCCCTGACTTCAAGGAGTGGCTGGCTAAGAAAGGTAACGATTTTTTCATGATACTTGAGTCCTTTAATTTAAATGTTCCTGCTAACTCTTGGTGGTTTGATTCTGGTTCTATGGTTCATGTTACCAATTCACTACAGGGATTCCTTACAATCCAGAAGCTGGGAAGAAACCAAAGAACACTTAAAGTTGGGGATGATCGGGAATTAGAAGTGAAGGCCATAGGAACATTACAATTATTTTTGAAAACTGGTTTATGTATTAAACTTTATGATACCTTATATGTTCCTGAGGTAACTCGGAACCTTGTATCAGGACCAAAGTTAGACATGGACGGTTTTGTCGTTTCTCATGGTCATCGCAAACTTTCTATTCTCTATGATTCCGTTGTTTATGGTACTGGCATTCTGGATGGTGGTCTCTATAGATTAGAACTAGATGATAATTTTTCCAAATCTTTGTTGTCATATAATATTAATGAATCACTCACAAAGATGGAAAATAAACAAATTCGAGACTTAGAGACTTCATCTATGTTGTGGCATCAACGTTTAGGCCACATCTCAAGAGAACGATTAAATCATCTCGTAAAGGACGAAGTCTTACCTCCTCTCGATTTTACTGATTTTGGAACATGTGTCAAATGTCTCAAAGGCAAAATGACATTAGCAAATAAGAAAGGTGCCACTAGGAGCTCTAATTTATTAGAACTCATTCACACTGACATTAGTGGTCCTTATCAAATTGCTGGTATAACAGGACATACTTCATTTATCACTTTCATTGATGATTATTCTCGTTACATGTACTTGTATCTTATAAAGGAAAAGTCTGAATCTCTTACAACTTTTAAAGATTATAAAGCTGAAGTTGAAAAGCAATTAGATCGTCAGATTAAAGTTGTGAGATCAGACAGAGGCGGTGAATATTATGGAAGACATACTGATGTGGGTCAAGCTCCTGGTCCATTTTATGAGTTTTGTAAGGGCCAGGGGGTTGTGAACCAATACACCATGCCTGGTACACCTCAGCAGAATGGTGTCGCTGAACGAAGAAATCGTACCCTTATGAACATGGTGCGCAGTATGTTAGCCAACACTAATTTACCATTATTCCTCTGGACTGAAGCGTTAAAAGCAGCTGTTCATATACTCAATAGAGTTCCTTCTAAGTCTGTCCCTAAAACTCCTTATGAACTCTGGACAGGAAGGAAACCGAGTCTTAAATATATAAAAGTATGGGGCTGCATTGCTGAAGCAAAACTTTACAATCCTTTCCTAAGGAAACTTGACCCTAAAACAGTTACCTGCTTCTTTATCGGGTATCCTGATCATTCAAAGGGTTATCGTTTCTATTGTCCTTCCCATGTCACCCGTATTGTTGAAACCAAGCGTGCTGCGTTCCTGGAGGATTTCAAGGTCAGTGGGAGCAGTACCAACCCTTACGAAGAATTGCAAGAAGTACAAGACGCGGGGGGGAGAGACTCGTCGCTTACCATTACTCCGTTTACTCCTCTTGTACCCCATGCAACAACTGTACCTGAAGCCACTGCACAAATTCCATCTCCACAATCAGAACCCATTATACCTCATAACGAAGGCACATCAAACGCTCAAAACCAAGACAACGCTGAACCCGATAATCAACTCAGGAGGTCATCTAGGCAAAGAAGGCCTACTAATTGGGATGATTATGTTACCTACCTGACTGAAATGGATGCTGGAAAGCTCAATGATCCTATCTCTTATAACGAAGCCATTAGCTGTGATCAGTCTTCTGAATGGAACAAAGCAATGGTTGATGAGCTTGAGTCCATGAAGAAAAATGACGCTTGGGATTTAGTCGAATTACCCAATGGTGCCAAACCTGTAGGTTGTAAATGGGTGTTCAAAACAAAACTGGATCCGAATGGGAACGTTGAACGCTACAAAGCGAGATTGGTTGCAAAGGGCTACACTCAGAAAGAGGGAATTGATTATCAAGAGACGTTTTCACCTGTCTCTCGTAAAGATTCATTAAGGATCGTTATGGCCCTAGTAGCTCAGTTTGATTTAGAGCTGCATCAGATGGACGTCAAAACTGCTTTCCTTAACGGAGACTTAGACGAAGATGTTTACATGAAACAACCTGAAGGTTTTAAACCTGAAGGTCAGGAGCATCTAGTCTGTAAGTTGAAGAAATCCATTTATAGGTTAAAACAAGCATCACGTCAATGGTACCTCAAGTTTGATGAAGTCATGAAGAGGCAAGGTTTTATGAAGAATCAAGTGGATCAATGCACCTACCTCAAGATGAGTGGGAGTAACTTTACTATACTTGTCCTTTACGTAGATGATATTCTATTGGCAAGTAATAGTTTAGACATGTTGCATGAGTCGAAGCGGTTACTCTCGCATAACTTCGACATGAAGGATCTCAGAGATGCTTCTTACGTCATTGGCATCGAAATTCACCGAGATAGACACAAAGGGATCTTAGGATTGTCTCAAAAGACTTACATAGATCGTGTCCTTACACGTTACAACATGCATCAGTGCAAATCCTCAGTCGCTCCAGTAGTTAAGGGAGATGTTTTCGGTTCATTCCAGTGTCCGACAACAGAGGTTGAAAAGGAGCAAATGAGCCAGATACCTTACGCGTCAGTAGTCGGGAGCCTGATGTATGCTCAAGTCTGTACTCGCCCAGATATCGCTTACATTGCTGGAATGCTAGGTCGTTATCAGACTAATCCTGGCCTTAGATCACTGAAAAGCAGCTAAGAAGGTCCTCAAATATCTGCAAGGGACGAAAGACTATAAACTGACTTATAGAAGAAGTGATCATTTAGAAGTGGTAGGTTATTCTGATTCTGACTTTGCAAAATGCAAAGATGACAAGAAATCCACTTCGGGCTACATCTTTATGTTAGCAGGCGGACCTATCTCATGGAAGAGTCATAAACAACAGTTAACTACAACTTCCACAATGATGGCAGAGTACATTGCTGTTTACAACGCAACCTGTCATGGAATGTTGCTTAGAAATCTGATCACTGGACTCAAAATCGTTAATTCCATTTCTAGACCATTGAAGCTTTACTGTGATAATTCAGCTGCCGTTAGTTTCTCGAACAGTAACAGTTCGACTGGAGCTGGTTTATATCTCGATACAAAATATTTGTTCGTACGTGAACGAGTTGAGGAAAATAATCTTTGTATTGAGTATATTAGTACTAAAGATATGCTTGCGGATCCGATGACTAAAGGTCTCCCACCTAAAGTTTTCGAAGAACATGTATCGAATATGGGACTTATTAAAGACCTTGTTTAATGGCATATTATACTAGCTTATGTTTTAATTAATAAAATTTCCTCAGTTTGATTTTATATGTCTCTAACATATGTTCTGCCGGTGTAATGACATATAGACGAATATAAATACAAATCAGACGCTAAAGGGCTTATACATATTTTGATCGTAACTGTTAGGTTTTAAATTGAGGCTATAGTATGACTAATGGGGGTCCTGAGTCGAATGATGATTCAACGGCTGTATTTCTCTGCTATAGTTCTTGGTTTAAGGCTAAAATGAGTGTTAACTCCTGGCCAGGCTTACCTAATACTCATGATAAATGATTACTCGGCTAAGTGGGAGAATGTGAGATTAAATATTATTTATGTAATATTTAATCTTGTAGCCTTTATAATCATTTATATTATATTAGATCAAAATATATTAATAACCTATTATAATTAGTTGGTAATTGTTGATGGACCGTATTACCCTTATTAACTAATTGGGTTTCCTCTTGGGTGTATAAATAAGGGGCTTATTAGAGAGTTAAAGGGTTAGACACTTTACACAATTAAAAACCCTCACTAACATCAATTTCGTATCTCTCTCCCCATAACCGAAATCAACCCTACTTTTGGTTTTCATCACCATCATAACTTTACACCCTAAGGAGGAACCGGATCACCTTGACAAAGATGTCGAACTCAATGGCTGGATCTCTGACTGGATTCTCTACTGCTTTGAATGCTATAACAGGTATGTTATTCATGTTTTCCATTAAGTTTAAACAGAACTGATCAACAGGTAATTCACGTGCCAGGTTACGAAATGGTAGGTTTCGGTAATGGGGGGTTGGTTCGCGATACACGAAACAGTCAATAAGTTGTTTGTCACCGGTCGAGAGTTAAAGTGAAAATGACCGGTTGCGATTTGGATTGACATGTTGGGTTGGGTGTATAATTGTGTATAATCATTTATAAACAGTCGGTTTGGTAACGTTTCGTCTTGTAAACGAAATCTTAACACGAACCTTCGGCCTAATTTTTTTCTTTGTAGCCAACGCTTTTTTGCTTGAACCCTCGTGTTTTTTTAAGTGTGGTGTTGTAGTAGTTTTTTGACTTTGAGTAGTGAAGTGTGTGAAAATATTTAAGACTTGGTGTGTGTATATATATAATGTTAAAAAGGAGTTTTTTTTTTAAATTTCAACGGTCTCATGACGGTTTGCCAACTGATACATTCCCATCTGTCATATCTTTTTATATCAACGTTTCTTAAGAACAAAATTACGAGGATAAATGTTTACTAAAATAGTCATTAATCTTTTCTTAAACTACCAGTATGATTGTTATACATACAACATATTTAGTTATTATAACTTACAAGGAAAACAAATCACAACAAGACACGTGACAACATTCAGAACAAATGGCTCAAAAGTGGTAGTGTTTTTGTGTCAAGCGACACAAAAGAGTCAATCCTTTCAAGTAAAATGTCTAACCGGTACTTGTGCGCTGAAATTACTAACTTTTGTTAAAAAAATATTCACAAGTTTCATACTGATCAAGTTTTCTTATATGAAAACAATATACCAATTAAATGAGTAAATTACAAGTTTTGTCTTTTATGTTTGTACCAAATTACAGGCGGTGTCCTTTACCTTTCAATTTGACGAGTTTTGTCCTTAACGTTTCAAAATCCTGCACGTTATGTCCTTTAGCCTTAACTCAGTTAGATTTTTTTGTCAAACATGGTCATGTGCCTTGCACATGAGGGTATTCTTGTCATTTTACCTCTCTAGTGACTATTGAGCAAATAAATTGTATTAAATGACTGAATATGTAAAAAGATTAAAGAATAATATATAAATAAATTGTACTAATTACACGCGTGGTCCCAAAAGTTGTCAAAAATAAACTCGATTGGTCCCCTGACCTAACCTCTGTTAAATTTCTTAGTTAACTATGTGTAAAATAGCTATACTACCCTTAAACAATTAAAAAAAGACACACCCTCATCTTCTTCTCCACCATTTCTTCTCAAATCAACCTCCAACACCTCCACCCAATCCCCCATTTCTATTTCCCACACACCATATGACAATCACCACCTCCTCACCTCCGGCTCAAACCTAGCCCCGGATTGTTTCAAGTGTTGCTAATACTAAGTTTTGCACCAACTCTTTTCCCGGATAATGATCAATATGGTAGATTTGCGGTTCGTCAAACAGTTCTCCAATCTGAGCACTGAGTTCTTGAGTAGAAGCCAAGTCCCTACCAAACGGCTTTTCAACAACAATTCGAGTCCAACCACTAAGATCAGTTGTACAAACAATAATCTAACTTTCATTAATTCTTCCCAATAACATGCTGCCTATAAGGAATTAGAAATACATACACTTGTTCATGTAATAACTTCTTATCATTTTGTAGACAGATGGATACACCAAAGGTGGAAGAGCAAGATAAAAGAGCCTTCTAGATGACCCTTCCGTACTGTTTTTCGACAGCCTTCTATATTACACTGCAAACGGGGTTAGCAGGTTGAGTCGGGTCGAGGTGGCCGTGGCTAGGTTTGAGTCGGAGATGAGGAGGTGGTGATTGTCATATAGTGTGCGGGAAATAGAAATAGGGGATTGGGTGGGGGTGTTGCAGGTTGATTGTAGAAGAAAGGGTGGAGAAGAAGATGATGGGTATGTCTTTTTTTTTAATTGTTCAAGGGTAATATAGTCATTTCACACATAGTTAACTGAGAAATTTAACAGAGGTTTGGTCAGGGGACCAACCGAGTTCATTTTTGACAACTTTTGGGACCACGCGTGTAATTAGTAAACCACTAGGACCAAGTATGAAAATTTTGCAAACCACAGGGACCAACCAAGCATTTAATTCATAAAAAAACCTTTAATTTTCTTTATTACAAACTAACCCTTAAATTTTCTTTCTCCGGTAACACATCCCCAAATCAACCAAGATGGACATTAAGGGCATGTTAGGCTAAGCTTATTTTACCTAAAAAGGACTTTGTGAAAAGGACTTATTGACTAATTACTTTTTGAAAAGGAGTTTTAAAAAAAAAAAGTGTTTGAATTAGCTTATAGGGTGAGAAAAACCAATAAGTCAATAAGTTGTTTTTTAAAAAGTGTTTGGCTTAGCTTATTGATGTAAAATGACTAAAATCTAATAAGCCAATAAGTTGGTTTAAAAAGTCACAACATTCTAACTTCTCAAAAATGACTTTTTGATGATTTTTTCTCCTTCTCAAAAAGTTATTTTGAAAATGACTTTTAGGTTTGCCAAACACTAAAACTCATTTTTAGCTTTTTGATTTAGTCAATAAGTCATAAGTTAGGTTGGAAAAGTTTAGCCAAACATGCCCTAAAGAATGAAGTGCTAGGAGGAAGCCGTTTTCTTTCTTCCAAACTAACCCTTTAATTTTCTTTCTTCCACCTAAACGGAAAGCTGCCGGTAAAGGCAAGAAGAAGTAAGTTTAATTGAGGGTTTATTTTTGTCTAGTGTTATTTGATTTGATGAAGCACGTTTCAATTATATGTTTGTGGATAGTAATGTTTTGAATCTCATCATGTCTTGTGAATCACTTATCACCAGCTGATGACAGATTTCAGTGGCTATGGTCTCTGTGTGTGTTTACTTCAATTTTTCGGAAGCCATATCACTACAAATCCACCATTTTCTTCTACTACCCAACCTGTCACCTGATTGATCTGCAAATCCGACGAGAAAGAGATCGATTTGGGTTAGTGGTGAACAGTGGTGGCGGGAAAATGGTGGAACATGGGCGGAGGTATGCGACGTCTCAGATATGGAGGAGAGTGGTAGTGGTTGATGGTGGGGGTGGTTGTTACTGGTGGTGGTGGTGGACTGATGTGAGAGAGGGGGAGCACTGATGAGAGAGGGGGTGGACTGATAAGAAGAGACATGGAGAGATATTAACTTTTAATATTTAATTTTGATCTATTTTATTTAAATGATTTTAAATAATTATCTAAAAGGACTAAACTACCCTTGTGTTATCTGATTTAACCAAAAAATTTAACTAGTTTAGGACTAAAGGACATGACGTGTAGGATTTTGAAAAGTTAAGGACAAAACTCATCAAATTTAAAGGTAAAGGACACCGCCTGCAATTTGGTACAAACATAAAAGACAAAAGTTGTAATTTACTCCCAATTAAATTGATAACTTTAGAGAATAACAGCCATATTGATATTATATGTGGTCGATGAGACAACGATATGGCTATTTTCGTGATTTTCTTTGATCGGTTAATATTTACGTATTAATAAAAAATGTAACAAACTAATCACTTGGTCATGGCAAGTCTACATCGTCGTCCTCGTCCTCGTCGTCTGCTTCTTAATCCGAGTGGCGAGGTAATTCATGTGCCAGGTTACGAAATGGTTTCTTCTTATTCTTCTTAATCCGAGTCGGGAGTTAATTCATGTGCCGGGTTACAAAATGGTAGGTTTTGGTAAAGTGGGGTTGGTTCGCGATACACGAAACAGTCAATAAGTTGTTCGTCCACCGGGTCGGGAGTTAAAGTGAAATGTCCAGTTGCGATTTGGATTGACATGTCGGGTTGGGTGTATAATTGTGTATAATCGTTTGGAACAGTCGGTTTGGTAACGTTTCGTCTTGTAAACGAAATCTATTCGGTTTGGTTAGATTAGCACGAACCTTCGGCCTAATTTTTTTCTTTGTAGTCGACGTTTTTTTGCTTGAACCCTCCACTTGGGTTCTTTCTTTTTATCTCTTTCTTTCTCTCTCTCTCTTTTTTTTTTTTTTTTTTGAAGGGTGGTGTTGTAGTGGTTTTTTGAGTAGTGAAGTGTGTGAATATTTAAGATTTGGTGTGTGTATATATATAGTGTTAAAAAGGAGTTATTTTCTTTTAATTTCAACGGTCTCATGACCGTTTTCCAACTGATACATTCCCATCTTTCATATCTTTTTATATCAACGTTTCTTAAAGAACAAAATTACGAGGATAAATTATCAAAATGTTAACTAAAATAGTCATTAATCTTTTCTTAAACTACCAGTATGATTGTTATACATACAACATATTTTAGTTGTTATAACTTACAAGGAAAACAAATCACAACAAGACACGTGACAACATTCAGAACAAGTGGCTCAAAAGTGGTAGTGTTTTTGTGTCAAACGACACAAAAGTGTCAATCCTTTTAAGTTAAATGTCTAACCGGTACTTTTGCGCTGAAATTACTAACTTTTGTTCAAAAAATATTCACAAGTTTCATACTGATCAAGTTTTCTTATATGAAAACAATATACCAATTAAATGAGTAAATTACAAGTTTTGTCTTTTATGTTTGTACCAAATTACAGACGGTGTCATTTACCTTTAAATTTGACGAGTTTTGTCCTTAAGGTTTCAAAATCCTACAAGTTATGTCCTTTAGCCTTAACTCAGTTAGATTTTTTTGTTAAACATGGTCATGTGCCTTGCACATGAGGGTATTATTGTCATTTTACCTCTCTAGTGACTATCGAGCAAATAAATTGTATTAAATGACTGAATATGTAAAAAGATTAAAGAATAATATATAAATAAAAAAAGAGTTAAATGCTTGGTTGGTCACTGTGGTTTGCAAAAATTTCATACTTGGTCCTAGTGGTTTACTAATTACACGCGTGGTCCCAAAAGTTGTCAAAAATGAACTCGATTGGTCCCCTGACCTAACCTCTGTTAAATTTCTCAGTTAACTATGTGTGAAATAACTATACTACCCTTAAACAATTAAAAAAAAGACACACCCTCATCTTCTTCTCCACCCTTTCTTCTCAAATCAACCTCCAACACCTCCACCCAATCCCCAATTTCTATTTCCCGCACACCATATGACAATCACCACCTCCTCACCTCCGGCTCAAACCTAGCCCCGGATTGTTTCAAGTGTTGCTAATACCAAGTTTTGCACCAACTCTTTTCCCGGATAATGATCAATATGGTAGATTTGCGGTTCGTCAAACAGTTCTCCAATCTGAGCACTGAGTTCTTCAGCAGAAGCCAAGTCCCAACCAAACGGCTTTTCAACAACAATTCGTGTCCAACCACCAAGATCTGCTGTACAAACAATAATCTAACTTTCATTAATTCTTCACAATAACATGCTGCCTATAAGTTAATAAACAGGAATTAGAAATACATACACTTGTTCATGCAATAACTTCTTATCATTTTGCAGATAGGTGGGTACACCGAAGGTGGAAGAGCAAGATAAAAAAGCCTTCTAGATGACCCTTCCGTACTGTTTTTCGACAACTTTATATATTACACTGCAATCGGGGTTAGCAGGTTGAGTCGGGTCGAGGTGGTCGTGGCTAGGTTTGAGCCGGAGATGAGGAGGTGGTGATTGTCATATGGTGTGCGGGAAATAGAAATAGGGGATTGGGTGGGGGTGGGGGTGGGGGTGTTGCAGGTTGATTGCAGAAGAAAGGGTGGAGAAGAAGATGATGGGTATGTTCTTTTTAATTGTTCAAGGGTAATATAGTCATTTCACACATAGTTAACTGAGAAATTTAACAGAGGTTTGATCAGGGGACCAACCGAGTTCATTTTTGACAACTTTTGGGACCACGCGTGTAATTAGTAAACCACTAGGAACAAGTATGAAATTTTTGCAAACCACAGGGACCAACCAAGCATTTAATTCATAAAAAAACCTTTAATTTTCTTTATTACAAACTAACCCTTAAATTTTCTTTCTCCGGTAATACA
>JARYGA010017237.1:0-37235 GCA_030545235.1 Helianthus tuberosus | reverse complement strand
CCGCTGTTCTGGAGCTACTTTCCTTCACGCTTTGGTGGAAAGTAGTTTTCCTTTAAGTAGTGTTGCCGAAGGAGATCAACTTAGATACTTGGGAAGTTGGTTGAAACTCTTCCGCATTCGTTTTGTAGCCACTTTCCTTCATGCTTAGTTGAAAAGCAGTTTTCTTTGAAGTAGCTTTGCTCCACCGCGTGGTGGTTTAGTTGTGGCTCTTCCGTAGCTACCGTTCGCATAGTTGCGGTTTGTAGCAGCTACTCATGAGTAGTTGCGGTTTGCAGCAAAGAACTCGTTTCTAGAAGTCTTGTGGCCTGGATGTGGCTCTTGAAGGTTCAGGAGACAGGGTTGCTGATGTGCGGTTTCTCAGCGTACCTGTCCATGATCCTAAGGAGAAGTTGTTTGCGTTCCCTCCGTGGTTGTGAACCGGACACGAGGGATTTGAACCTTGAAGAAGGTTATATGGAATGCGGTTTGTTGCATGCTGAGAAGCGGTTTTCGCAGTCCAAAGAACCATGCTAGTTCTGAGTATCTGACACACTCGTGCGGGGTCGTGTGTGTCATCTCCGCATATTCCACGTGTGCTCGTGGGTATGTGCGGTTTATTGTTTATACCCCTTTATATAATGTAGAGATATATATTTTTTGCCTTTTTGAGGGGTATGTAAAAAACGACATGCGGTATGGGTTATGGTGCGGTAAACCAGAGAAACCGCATGCCGCTTATGTTTGGATAATGTTTGTCGCTTTTGTGCTGCCTACGTGGCTGATGGCACGTGTGGGTTGTTGAAAGCTGGTAGGATTCTGATATGTGATGATCTGAAAGGACGTTTGCACTGCCCGAGGTCATAACTGCACTGTAGCAAGTAGTGTAAAAGTCTATTTTGTCAGGCGCGTGGGCGCCCACGCGCGCGTGATAACCGTCAGCGGAAACGGCGCTGAACACGTGGCAACACGTAATTGGCCCATTTTGAACGTGCTGAGTCGGTTTACTGCATCGCATTAATTGCGATGAGTATATAAGGGGAAACCGTTTGTGGTTTCCTTACTTTATTCAAATTTTTCGAATTTTTCTGGTGAAAGAAAGCGTGTTCCCTTCGTCTTCTCCGATAAGTTCTCTGATTTTTCCGGTCAAGTTTCTGGGTTTTTCTTTAACTTCATTCTTCGATCTTCTTTATTTATAATGGAGGAACCATCTAGTCCACACAATGTGGAGGGTGAAAACCCTGAACATTATTCTCCGGTAGCGGCAGAAGAAGAAGACGACGGTGGTAGTGGCCCGGGCGGGGGTCTACCGGTGCTAAAATGGTCGAAAGTGTCATTTAACCGACTGATGACCAGCATCCAGATGCCCCAGGAATTTGGGGCTGTTTATCCTCAGGAAGGTGACACCGGTGCTTGTGCTCCGGCCGGTCATGTCACAATGTGGGCCGATTCATTCATTGATGGTAACCTTCGTTTACCATTAACCGTTTTTGTTGCTGAGGTCCTGGAGTACTACAAGGTCCATATCTCCCAGATGAGTCCTTTTGGGATGATTCGTATTAGAAACTTTGAGTACACTTTTCGTGCTCTTGGTTTGCCGGTTACCGTTGATAATTTCCGGGGGTTCTACCAGTTGACGGTGAACACCGGGTTTTTCTCTTTTAGCCAACGGTATGGAAGTCCCAAGCTGATGACCCCTCCGAAGGGTATTTCAAAATGGAAGTGCAAGTTTTTTTATGTCAAGGCTGCTGTGGTTGTTGCTAACATGGCCTTGCGGAATGTGAATGAGACCATTCCGGTGGAGGATATTGCGCTTCCTAGCGCGGAGACTGTGGAGTGGTTCTCGAGGTTGAGGAGTATTGACATTAAGCAGCTGGATAATGATGAGTTGTGGGTGCTGCGGATGATGTTGACTAGGGCTGATAAGCATGCAAGGCCCGTTGTGCGGGAAAAAACTGGTGGTAAGTATTTTTACGCTTGTGCGGTTTATTTATTCCTTTGCATGTTATTGATTTGTACGTGTATTATCAGAAGTTGCTGAGTTGTGGAAGATATTTGATCCAACCTTTACCGGCAAGGTTGATATTGTTAAGTGTGCGGAAGGTGAAGGCTTTAACCTGGCCATCGTCCACAACTTTCGCGTTCCTAAACGCGATGCGCTGAACGCACCCCTGCCGCAAGGCAAAGGTATAATCCATAACCTTCCTACCTGCCTTATACGGTTCACCTTGCTGACTTTCTACATGTAGGTACTCTTGGGGTCCTTGGTAAATTTGAGTCAAAGGGTGCGCCCAAAAAACGTGCAGAGAAGAAGCAAGGGGATAAACTCGTGCGGGGTCGCGGCAAGAAGAAACCTGAGGCTCCTGCTGTTCCGCCTTTGGTGCCGCAGGCGGCAGGTATCTCTCGTTCTCATTTCCGCAGATATACCGATTACGTGGTAGTATCTGACACCCTTGAGGGTTTGGGTGTTCCAGGTGGTGGTGCGGCTGCAGGTGGGACCTCTGCAGGTTCCAAGCCTGTTGATGAGAAGAAGAGAAAACCAGAGAAGGCTGTTGATGTTGGTGAGAAGAAGAAGCCGAAAATTCAGACTAGGCGGAAAGCTGTTTTGAAGTCTGTTAAACCTGTGGATGCTTCTGGTAAGTGGTTCATAACTTTTACAAGTATTCTGTATTTGTACTTGTATTTAAAGTGTATTTGCATTGTTTACAGAACCGCAAGATGAAGGGTTTTCCGTTTTTACCGCTCCGTCGTCTCCACCGCATGACACAGCTGCGGATGTGGGGGTTAAAACGGTGCCTGAGGCCTCTGTGCGGGCTGAGGATACTGGGAAGGGGCCTGCGTCTCAGATCTATGATACGGTGGATTCTCATGATAATGTTATCACCCCAGAGGATACTGAGGAGCTTCACTTGAAGTTTGCTTATACTGGAAGCAAGAAATCTCCCGCTGCTGAGAAGGCTTCAGGTTCCGCTTCTGGGGGTGCGGGTTTTACAGAGACTCCCATTGAGCCTGAAGAGTCTGAATTGGAGTTTTATTACCGCACCTATACTGAAGACCGGGCCATGAGCTATCACCGCCCCCCATGGACTGTAATGCAAGGGGATGATGTTTCTGCTAACCCCTCCGCGTGTTGGGAGATTTTGGGTGGTTTGGGCACCCCTTTTGAAGTCGATCGTGCCCGTGCCTTGCCAACTGAGGTCCAGATTAACTAACTCTCCTCCATGCTTGTGGGGGGTTCCATAATGGCGAATGCCATTTTGGAAAATTACAAGGTGCTGGGACGCAAGGAGGAGGAAAATACGCGTTTGCGGGCTGAGGCCGAAGAGTTAGTGAAGGCTGCACGTGAGGGTGCAGAAGAGCTTGAAAGGCAGAAAGCTGCTTTTGAAAAGCGTAAGCAGACTGAGGAGTGGGCTGCAACTGCTCAGCTTAAACAGGTTCGTATTCTTGCAAAACTGCTTTCTGATGAGTGCAAGAGTTGGAAAGAAACTCTTTCTAATGAGCGCAAGACGCTATCTGATGAGCGCAAGACTTGGAAAGAATCTTGGGCCAAACAGAATGAAATTCTTTTTCATGTTCGCCAGGAGCTTACCAACGCCAAGGCAGCGAACTCTACCTTGGCTAAAGAGAAAGCTGCGGCTGTTGCGGCTGCCCAAGAGGCCAAGGAAGCAGAGGCTCGCCTTGACAAGGCTCTTGAAGAGGCCAAGGAGGCGGAGGCCCGCGCTGTAAAGGCTCTTGAAGGGGCGAATGTTGACCGCACCAATTTAACCAAAACTATCCTGGGCCTCCAGGTATAAGTCTCTTGCTTTTGAATTTGTACATGTCTCACAAGTATGTTGACTATTTTTGTATACTTGTGTTTCTCTTGTTTCAAGGCTGAAGTGCGAACCCGGGGGGCCGCTATTGAAGAGGTCTCTGCCCGTGCTGCTGAATCTGAAGCGCGGGCAAGAGAGGCTGAAGAGGCTAGAGATAGCCTTGCTTCTTCACTTGATCTGCTCAAGGCTGATCGCGAATGGATGCGTATGCACGGTATAGGGCATGTAAGTATCCGTTGCTTTTGACATCTTTTTTAGGTTTGCATTTGGTAACCGTAGTATTCTTTTTCCGCAGATTGTTACATCCATTCTTGACACACCTGAGAACGTATCAGGTGTCAAGGAGATTAGGGAGCGCGCCCGGGATGCTGGTTTTAAAGCTGGCTACAATCGCTGCATTGCTCATATGAATGTTATGGCCCAGGGCCAATATACTGATGAGCGATTCGGGTTCCACGGTATGGATACTGAGGCGCTTCTTGCTGATGCGGTTGCGGCGTATAATGACACGCCCATTTATGCTCTTGAGGACCTTAATGAGTGCCTAGAAGCAGAAGACTATGTAGACCGTTTGCGGGTGCTGTATGCTGACGAGGAAGATGAGGAAAAACCTGCTGTTGAAGGCAAGGATGGTGCGGGCTCCATCGGTACAAAGAAAGACTAGGCTGGCCTGCGTGCCTATTGTTGTTTCCTCAATGTAAATGTCAAAAAACCTTATGTAAATCCCTTGTGCACCGCGTAGGTGTAGGAATTTTTTGAATATAAAGTTTGAAACGTTTCAAGTTATACAAGTGTTTTTACTACTTGCATGTGTGAACTTGTATGAGGTAATGTTAATGTGAATTAACACTATGTCTGTGTTTGCCTTTTGTATATCTAGATGATATGCAAGTATGAAAACTGTATTCAGCCGGATAGACAGTGTTGCCATTCTTGGCCTATTATAATAGTTGCGTGTGGTTACCATTCTGTGTGGGTATCGCGAATGAAGATTTTGCCAATCTGTTTTTGTGGATACCGCAGAGTGGAACACGTATTTGTAATAGAAATAAATAAACAATATTGCATTTAATCGTCTATTTATTTATTTGCGAATGGCCTGCGGCCCGATAGGTTACATGGTGAATGTAGGAAACATGGCTTACATATAACAGCGTCGAAGCTGCTGCGCCTTCCATGCGCGTGCGATAGTTTCGCCCTCTAATGTTTGCAGTTTATACGCGCCTTTGCCCAGGACCTCTTGGATGAGGTAGGGTCCTTCCCACTTAGGGGCGAGTTTCCCTGGGCGTTCTGCATTAGATGCTTCATTGTCACGAAGGACGTAGTCTCCCGGATTGAATGTACAAACGCGGACGCGTGTATTGTAGTACTTTTCGAGTTTGGTTTTATACTTGGCCTCATTGATGGCAGCGTTTTCACGCCTTTCTTCCAGGAGGTCCAAGTCAACCCTGCGCTCCTCATTGTTGTCTATCTTGTTGATAGCCAACATCCTAGGTGAAGGGAGGCCGACTTCTGCGGGGATCATCGCTTCAGTGCCATAGACCAGGCTGAAGGGTGTCTCACCGTTACTTGTCTTTGGGCTTGTCCTGTGTGCCCATAAGATACTTGGGAGTTCATCAACCCAGCCGCGTCTGGCTGTTCCCAACCGTGCTTTGATGCCTTCGACTAAGCTTTTATTGATACTCTCGACCTGGCCATTCCCTTGCGGATGCGCCACTGAGGAGAATATGTGCTCAATATTTAGCTCCTTTAGCCATTTTTGAAAGTCATCGGCAGCGAAGTTGGTACCGTTGTCAGTGACAATGCACATTGGTAGACCGAAACGGCAGATGATGTGTTCCCAGAAGAATTTCCTTGTTATCATAGCGGTGGTTGAGGCGAGTGGTTTTGCCTCTACCCATTTTGTAAAGTAGTCAACAGCCACTATGATAAATTTCACTGCACCTAGTGCGTCTAGAAATGGTCCTACCACATCGATTGCCCATTTTTGAAATGGCCATGCGGTGGTGACGGGGATCAGGTTGTTCTTGGGGCGCAAGGTCTTGGGAGCATGCCTCTGACAATTGAAACACTTGCGCAAGACTTTGATTGCATCCAGGTGCATGCCGGGCCAGTAGTACCCGGCATTCATGATTTTGGCCACCACCATGCATGGGCCTGCGTGTATGCCACATATTCCTTCGTGTATTTCTCTGATAAGGTACGTGGCATCTTGAGGGTCGACGTATCGTAGGAGTGGCCCCAGGTATGATTTACGGTATAAGATACCGTCTCCCATTTGGTAATGACACTCTTTGTATTGTAGCTTGCGTGCCTCTGCCTTGCTCTCGGGAGTGACACCTGATTGTAAGTATGCGATGATTGGTGTCATCCAGGATGTTGTACCGTACTGGTTGACAATGACTTGGCGCAGGGGTACGGAGGGATTTTGCAGTATTTCGATGCGTACCTCTTTTGCCAGGTGTTGGAAGCTGGTGGATGCGAGTTTTGATAGTGCATCCGCGGGTTTATTATCACTCCTGTTGATATGGTGAATATTGAAGGAGGTGAACTTTGATTTTAGTTGCAAGGCTTGTTCGAGGTAGAGGATCATGATATCCCCTCTTGCGGCATAGTCGCCGCGTATCTGCCCTGCAACTAATAGTGAGTCGACGTGTGCTTCCAAATGTTGGACGTCGAGTTTGACTGTCAGACGCAGCCCCGCCAGTAGAGCCTCATATTCTGCCTCGTTATTCGTGCTTTTGAACTCGAGGCGGATTGCATAGGTAAGTTCTTGGCCGTCGGGGCTGACGAGTCGCAGGCCTGCACCTGCACCATCTTCGTTGGACGCACCATCTGTATATAGTGCCCAGGTTTCTGCGGAGGATGGTGGTGATGCAGGGTTTTGTTCTTCTTCGCATTCTTGAACGCGGTTTGCTGGTACTTCAGCAACGAAATCAGCCAATACTTGGCCTTTGATTGCAGGGCGCGGCTTGTAGGTCAGTGTAAGTGCGCACAGTTCAATTGCCCATTTTGCTAATCTACCAGAGATGTCGGGTTTTGATAGGATCGGGCCGATCCTGTAGTTGGTTAACACTGTAATGGCGTGGTTTGCAAAGTAACGTCGCAACCGTCTTGATGCGTGCACTAGTGCTAATACCAACTTCTCCATGATGGAGTACCTCGTCTCTGGGTCATTAAGCATTTTGCTGATGTAGTAGATGGGTGTTTGAACCCCTTCCCGCTCCACTATGAGTACCGCGCCTACTGCGTTGTCCGCGGCAGATAGGTACAAGATAAGTGGTTCCTCCTTGCGAGGTGCGGTTAGAGTTGGGAGTTGAATCAAACACTCTTTCATCTCCCGGAAAGCTTTTTCGGCTTCTGCGGTCCATTGGAATTGTTCCTTTTTTAAACAGCTCCGCAGGGTCCTGATGAAAGGATAAGACTTAGTTGCATGGTTGGCTAAGAATCTGTTTAGTGCGGCTAGCCTGCCGGCTAGTCGTTGCATTTCTTTCATCGTAGAAGGCGATGGCATGCGTTCGATCGCCTGTACTTTTTCCGGGTTGACCTTGAATCCATCTTTGGTTACGATGAATCCAAGGAACTTGCCTTCTTCCATTCCAAACGAGCATTTCCCTGGGTTGAGCTTCATGTAGACGCTTCGCAGAGTTTGGAATGTTCTTTCGATGTCATTGAGCATGGTGTCTTCTTCCATGCTCATAATGACCAGGTCGTCCATATAGATTTCAACACTTTTGCTGATTTGGCCGCGAAAAGTGTCGTTCATCAACTTCTGATAGGTTGCGCCCGCGTTGCGCAACCCAAACGGCATTTTTGTGTTGCAGTAGTTTCTGATAGGAGTGCGGAATGCCGTTTTATCTTCGTCCTCGATTGCCATCTGCACCTGGTGGTAGCCTTTGTAACAATCGAGGAAACACTTCCATCGAAATGGTGCAAGGTTATCGACCTTCTCGTCGATCTCCGGAAGTGCGTAACAATCCTTGGGGCAGGCCTTGTTGAGGTCTTTGTAATCGACACACATGCGCCAGCCCCCGCTTGGTTTTTCGACCATGACTGGGTTGGATAACCAAGTCTGGTATTTGACTTCCCGCAGGATGCCTGCGGAGAGCAGTTCTTGTACCTGCTCTTCCATCGCCGCGTTCTTTACTGATCCAAGGTGGCGTTGTCCTTGGATCACCGGCTTGATACCTGGCATGGTATTCAAGAAATGCTGCACGATTTCGCGTGGCACCCCTGTCATGTCCGCGGGTGTCCACGCGAAAATATCTTGGTTCCTGAAGAGGAGTTGCTTCAGGCGCGCTCTGATGGTTGGGGATAAGGCATGGCCCAACGTGACCGTTTGCTCTGGGTGCCTTGCGTTAAGCACCCATGTTTCTGGTTGCATGTTGGGGGTAGGCCTTGCTATCTTGGCTGGACGCAGCTCGTCCGTAGACATAACTTCTCTTCGGGCGTATATTATCGCGACCCCCGTTGCGGTTGGGAAACCGATGGCGGAGTGGGGGACGGATGTGATCATGTTGAAGTCGCCCTGTGACTCTCTTCCGAGAAGTATGTCGTACTTGGAGGTGTGAGGTAAGACCATGAAGTTTACCTCCTCCGTTCTTGTGGGCCTCCCGTTGGTGAGGCGCACAGGAAAAGTAATTTGGCCTAAGGGGAATACGGTTTCCCCTGCAAATCCGGCCAACGGGTAGTCCACCGGCTGCAACCAATCTTTGTCTTCTTGATCGAATTGGTTGAAGCACTGCTCGTATATAATATCAGATGTACTGCCTCGGACTTGCAGGGTCGATAAATAATCGCTCGGTGCAGTAGTGAGCTAGGTGGCCTGTGATAACCACGGCGCGCCTGTCGCGCGGTCCGCCTCGGACTTTTGGAAAGACAACTTATTCGTCTTTCCAGTCATTGTCCGGTCTTCTTGCCGCCTTGCGCGGCCTTCCTCGCCCTCCATTGATCATGTGGGTTGAGGCCACGTACATGGTCCTCTTACCCGTGGAGGTGCCCTCGTTGTGGGGGGTGATGCGTTTGGTGGCTTTTTGTGCGCCTGATAACAGGTGTTGCAGTTTGCCCTCCTTTAGGGCTCGCTCTATCTCCAGCCGGAGACTGATGCAGCTGTTTGTTGTGTGGCCCGAGTCCTTGTGATACTCGCAATAGAGTGCGGGATCTTGATTCTTTTTGGACTTCATCGGTTGGGCCGGTCGCAGGAATTGCGCGTCCGTGAGGAGGACGTCGCTTGGCGACTGATTGATCTCGGTCCAGCTACGGTCCCGAGACTCCTTTTTTGACGCCCGGTTTTCACGTTGGGCGTTGATTGTGGCCCTTGCGTCGGGCTGGTTATTCCGCGGGACATACGGTCTGGAATCGCTGCCGCGATTCCATGTGTCCCGGTTGCGCTTGTTGCTGCGCTTGTGTTCTTGGTGGGAGGACTGGCCTTCCGTTTGGGGCTGTGCATTTGATACGTGCGGTCTGAGGGACCGCTGAGTCTGGGCGTATGTTTTGACTGCAGCCATGACATCTTCCCATTTCTTAGGCAAGTCGTCTCTGCCGGAGATGTTCATAACCATTTGTTCGTCCTTGACGGCAACAATGAAATGGTTACGTGCCATCTGGTCCGCAACGTCGCCTATCTCTAGGCACTCTTTATTGTAACGGACAACGAACGCCTCCAGCGATTCGTTGTCTCTGCGCCAGATATTCATGACGTCCATAGAATCGCGTTCATGACGTCGTTGTTGGCAAAAATGCGCGAGGAACTTTGCTTGTAAGTCCTCGAAGGAGGTCAGTGACCCCGGTGATAGAGAATCGAACCATGCCCTGGCTAGACCTGTTAGGGTTTGCGGGAAAAATTGACACCAAGTGGGTTCATCCCACCTGCCGTTGCACCCAGCACCGGTGAAGATGTTCATGTGGTTATCTGGGTCAGCCGAACCGCTGTATTTCCCAATGTTTAATGGGAATTTGGTGGTGGTGACATCGGCGTTGGCAATATGTGGGACAAATTTTGAGTTTTCGGCCACAGATTTCGGCCTATAGGGTTGGTGGCGCTTTGCGGCGCGGAGGTATGTGTTGCGGGTTTGAGCGGGAGGGACATAGTTTCGTCCTCTCGGTCTACTGCTAGTAGCGTGTGAATCCCCGGAGTATGTACCATCGTCTAGATCGGTACGGCCCTGGCCTTCATGGTAAGACTAAGGTCTCAGCCGGCTATGGATGCCCGGGCCGTGGTGGGTTGTAGACTGTCGCCTAGTTTCACCATGCGGGCCTAGGCGGCTATGTATATGGCCCCTACGGCGAGACCCGTATGAGGAATCGTCCTCATCAAGTGTGCGGACTTCGCAGTAGGAGGAACCGCGGTCTTCCTACCTGCTTCTGGAGGCCGGATGTGTTGGGGTCCTACCGTCGTATTGTAAAATACGACCCGCAGGGGTATGCGGTGCTGGGGTAGGCCCGGCAGATACTTGCGCTTTCGCACAGGCTCTGTTGTATGTTGCGGCCAGCAGAGCTTGTTGCTGGTCGAACCAGGTATGAAGGTTCATGCCTGGAGGTATCGCAGAGGCATATTGCGATAAATCGTGGCCGAACGTAAGGGATGCGCCCCCTTGCGTTGATGTGCCAATATGTTCAGCATTTGGGGCTACGGGAATAGTCCCCGTAGGCCCCGTGTTTACGGGGTTTAGGTTATCCCCGGTAGTGTTGTTTAGACGATCAGACATGGTTTTTCAGAAAGAAAAAGATGGTTGAAAAAAGTGCTAAGAGTAGTGGTGGGCGCCAATGATGAAACAATGGTTCACCTGGTAGGGTTAACTCACTCGTCTCGTCAAGTAGGGTTAATCCCTTCTTTCCGAGGATCCTTGGCTGGATCGTCCGCTGGTTGGTTCCCTGCACAAGGAAACAAGCCGTGACTCATAACAAGGAGGATGGGGTGGGGGGTGCTCCTTGTTACCACTCTCCGGCGTGAGAATCAGTAGTTTGCTTGGGAAGCAAAGTGTGATAGTAGTAGTAGTAGTGAGAGAGTTGAGAAGTGATACCTCAAACCTGGTTTGGGATGTGTACTTATAGCCGAGGAGTGAAGGAGGGTAGTTGAGTAGCTAGTCTGAGATCGCACAGGTGTGTCAGACCTGTCAGTTATGGTGAGGATGCCACGTCCTGCTGTGGTGTCAGACTGTTGCACATACGTGGGCTAGTAGACGACTGTTCTCAGTGCCACTTGCACTGGGTGTCTGACCCACTTTCCTTGTAGGCAGGATGCGGTGCCATGCCGCATCGCTGCTTGCGGTAACTGATGTTGTTCTCGCGTTCTTCGTTCTATCCAAGATGTATGCGGGATGCGGTGCCATGCCGCATCCCCGCTTGGTGACTGTTACTGTTGTCCAGATCCCTTGTCGTGACGAAAATGTTCATAGGATGCGGTGCCGGGCCGCATCGCTATGCGTAACATTTATTTCCGTACTTAAGGTAACTCTTCTCATCACTGGACAGATTGGACCGCTGTGTTCGCGCGTGCCCGCACGGACACAGGTAAGTTATTGCTGGTGGGGGTTTTTGATAAGGGTAATGGTCATTCGCGGTCATGCAGACGCGAGATCTGGGACCATACCCCTTCAGCGAGGTTGTTTTGTGTTAGTGTTTTAATATGTTGTATTCGTTCAATATGTTCCTTTTTAAAGTATTATTAATATAAGTTAAGTATTACTTAATATTGAGCTAGAACATCATCCACCGGCTTGCAAGCTTCGCCCATAGGCTTCACAACCAAACCGTGTTTGATGCATGGTTATAATAAAATCCACCACATTTCTTGCATCAAGCTAATTTTACCTCTATTGGCAATTCAAATAGATTAAAATTTGACCAAATTTCTAGGTTAACAGTTAAGTCACTTGACGAAAACCTACACTAACAGAAGGGAACTGACCACTTTTAAATGACATTTGACTATTTGAGACAATTTAGGAGACTTGAGAAATGTTGTGATCAAAGCCAATACACCAGATATATGTTTATACCAACATGGGCAATATGGTAAAAAAAAAAAAAAGCAAACCTCATAAAACGGCTATAAATGGCTATATAGCCATTTGGAAGAAGCTACTTTTTTGGTCCCAATAGTATTAACAGGTTAACCGATTAAAAATAACGGTTCTTGTTCTAAAATCTCCAAACAGGTTCCAAACCTAAACCGGTTTCTATGCTATTGGTTACAAACTGGTTTAGGTTTTCTTTATCCAAACCATTTTTTTTTTTTTTACCCACCTCTATCTAAAATACTCGTTTAATTTTCTTTTTAGAAAAATCTCTTAAAAGGGCGACCCGTTTTACTCAATCACCCAAATTTAAGTTACTCAAACAAAGCCCGGGTATGGCTAGAGGTGCACAAAATAACCGGTTAATTAACCGTAACCGGTTATTAACCGAAACCGTAACCGGTTAATAACCGATTTAGGAATAACCGGTCCAGCCGGTTATTTAACCGTAGGTTAGTAACCGGTTACAAGTTTTTAGTATAATAACCGGTTATTAACCGGTTTTTTTAAACCGGTTTTTTAACCGATAGACTGGTTAACCGAAAAATTCAAAAAAAAGGCAAAAAAACCGGTTTTTAACCGAAAATAACCGGTTAAATAACCGAACCGGTTAAAGTAATTAACCGGACCAGTTAAAAAAATAACCGGTTAAAGTAATAACCGGTTAAAGCATTAACCGGTTAAAGTCAAAAAGTCAAATTAACCGGTATAACCGGTTAACCGATCCGGTTATTAAAATTAACCGGTTTGTGCACCTCTAGGTATGGCTATTCCAATTTTGAGAGTAAAGTTTTGAGGCTTTTCCTTTAGAACTAAAGGCCCAGTTTTTTTCACACACCTTTAAGTTATACAAGAAATAAGCTAACCTATGTTTCAATTCAAACAAGCCTGAACTTTTGTTGCAAGAAAGATATTTTTTTGTTTTTTTTTTTGGATTAAATTGTGTTTGTGTCATCCTACAAATAAGCATGTCATGTGTGACACAATTTTCAGATTCAATGCATCAACCCACATGTCATGTTTAACTTCATGTGTGACACGGTTTTCATATTCAATGCACCAACCCACGAACACAACTCATTTAATACCGTTGTACCCGGGTTTTTCAGCGTCTAGCTGGCCCGTCTCTATATTTTTATATAGAAGTTTGTCGTTCCAAAAAAAAACTAAATTTAAAATTATAAACACCATTTGAAAAGTGAACCACTAGTCTGATGACGTATTTCAATGTATGACTAAATCGTTTTTAAGTTGATAAAAAAGTCACTTAAGCATTCATTAGCAGATACACCAACTCAAAACATGTTTAAACATTAACTCAAACCCTAACACGTGTAAAATGGTGTAAACCAAACCGGTTTAAGTCATTCATTTAGAAGTATTGTATACATTTTGACACATTGTAAATCAATTATCTTGTTGTAAACAAGTTATGATTGCAAATAGATTGTAATAAGGCTATGGGGTGTGGGATGGAGCCCCTAGGGGCTTTATTAGGACACGTCAGCGCCACGTAGGATCCACGTCAGTTAGGGGGCTTTATCACGCCCTCCCTTAACTTGCAGAGTGTGGAATAAAGTCCCATTTTATTAAAATTAAAAAAATAAAGGATTTGATTGGATTAAATCATGTGGACCACACCTGAACATCTCCTTCCTCGTTACCATGTTGGCGAGCACCCTATAACGCCCCACCGTAAAACCCATGGTGTGGGGTGGCGCCACCACCCAGGCGCCATGGAGGCTGAGATGGCAAGGGTGGCGCCCCCATACCCTCCGGCCTAAACGTGTTAAAAAGGTTAACCTCATAAAAATTAATTCTAATTGTAAACGGGTCAACCAATTTAACTAAATGGTGTTCAATCGAACTAAAGAAGCACCATGGACAATACATACGGATCAATCTTCCATGGGTAAGCAAGAAAACATTGCTGTGTGACCATATCCTTTGTATTGTTAATGTCGTTACAACCCTATTTCGCTGTAAAATCCACCACCACCTAATGCCTGAAAACATCCATGTTCCGCCTTCAACTTGATACCTCCCCGTCACCCGAATCAATCTCTTTTTTTGTGAAGTGACATGCATGCAAGAAAGTGTGACAGTTGACTTTTTACTTGAAAAAAGTCAACACAGGTTATAATACTATACTTTTTATCAAGGATGTATTCCAGGGAGAAGTGGTACAGGTGGCTTAGGCTGTTTTATTTTCTCTACCAATACAGCTTGAGTGGTGAGGATTATCCCAGCAATTGATACAGCATTTTGGAGGGCACACCTTGAAACCCGACAAGGATCGATTATCCCGGCCGTAATGAGATCCTCATAGATGTTGGTCATTGCATTGTAACCGAATTCCCAATCAAGTGTTTTGATCTTCTCAACAACTACCTCGCCATCCACCCCTGCATTCACTGCTATCAATCTTGCAGGAGCTTGCAGTGCCTGAGATCCAGCATTTTACAAAATTATAAGATCTTTCATTTTTTAGGAATAGTGAGAACCTGCTACAAGATAGCTCACGTAGAGGTGCACGGTTTGGTTAATAGCCTTAACTGAAACCAAAGTAATCAATTAATCTATTTTATTAACCATTTGGTTTTCGGTTAATCGGTTCGGTTTATTTGGTTAGTTTGTTGGTTTTCGGTTCGGTTAATAACCAAACCAAACTTGGGATAAAGTTTTACTTAGAATACATGGAATGGAGGTACAAATACATGAATTGGATGTTTAAATATATGAAATGGAGGTATAAACATAAAATACATGAAATGGAGTTATGAAAGCTAAAAATATATGAAAATAGGAATGCTTCGATTTGGTTCGGTTAATTTCGGTTTACCGAGGGTACAAAAGAAAACCAATCACCGATCTTCAGTTAATTCGGTTAATCGGTTAATTTCGGTTCGGGTTTGTCGGTTCCGGTTAACGGTTCAGTTATTGCTCACCCCTAGCTGACAGCCCTACATATTCCCTACTAACCAACAGGATCAAGTGAAACCAAACCGTTAACCGAAAGATTAACAGTACATAAATCGTTAAAAAACGCTGGGTAGGTGGCCTTCAAGGGGTTAAAGGCAAAAAACAGCGGAAATTGGATTTGAGCCTGAGGGTCCAAGACCACCCCTTGAAGGTTCAGATATCTCATTTAGAGGCACTAACAAAAGATAAGAAAGTATAATAATAGATCAACAGAAAGGGGTGAGACAATAAGAACATACCGATGCTATGATGTCAGCCCCACTTTCCTCATCCGGATCTTCCAACGACATTTTGATGGCGGAGATTTCCTCCAAAAGATGAACATACGTGGCTCCGCCACCTGGCACGATACCTTCATCCATAGCTGCATACGTGGCGTTTTTCGCATCCTCGATTCGTAGCTTTCTGTCTTCTAATTCCATCTCAGTATGCGCTCCAACCTATATCCAAAAATAACGCATAAATTACACCACCTTTTTTTCCAATACGAAACTTCCGAAACAACTTATTGTATTGATATAACAAACTCACCCTGATAATGGCAACACCACCAGATAGTTTTGCGATTCGTTCACTAAGTTTTCTTGAAAGATATGAATTATCTGATTCTGAAAGATCCTTCTTTATTTGCGATATCCTTGCTTGAATCTCACCTTTCATGATTGGATCAGCAACGATCGTCGTAGAACTACTTGTTATCGTCACCTTACGTGCAATTCCAAGCTGATCAGAGGTCGCACTTTCAAGCGACAGTCCCAAATCCCCCGACAAAAAATCCGCACCTAAATCATTTTATTCAAAAGGTTAGATTACTATAGAAAAAGTTAATTATTTTTTTCGTCCCTGTGGTTTGTTGAAAATAACCATTACAGTCCATTAGTTTAAAAATTGCCAAAACAATAACAGTACTTTCACTTTTGTAACAATTATAGTCCACCTCCGTAAATCTCATCCAATTTACCGTTAAGTTTTGGTAAAAAGACTAAAATACCCCTATGTAAAAAAACTACAAAAAACAATTTTTGGTGGTTTGAAGAAGACAATGGGTTTTGGCCTGGTGGTGGTTATTGTAGAGAAAGAGAGAGAAAAAGCAGAAAGAGAGAGAGGGAGAGAGAGAGAAGGTAGAGAGAGAGAGAATAGGAGAGGATTGATTTAATTATAAAAAAAATTGTTTGTTTTTTAGTTTTGATTAACATAAGGGTATTTTAGTCTTTTCAAAAAAAAAAAAAAAAACTTAACGGTAAATTGGATGGGGTTAACGGAGGTGGCCTGTAATTGTTACAAAGTGAAAGTACTGATATTGTTTTGGCAACTTCTAAACTAATAGACTTTAATGGTTATTTTCAACAAATCAAAGGGACGAAAAACGTAATTAACTCTTATAGAAATAAATATAGCTTCTTTATTCATATGGGACATGCTATATATTCAGCTATAAATCAGTAAATAATTACCTGTCATGAGGGCAATATCTTGCAGTAAAGCTTTCTTTCGGTCTCCAACCCCAGGGCATTTAACAACAGCAACCTTAAGTGTACCTTGATTTTTGTTAACAATTAGTGTTTCCAGCACGGATATTGATATATCTTCAGCAAAGATGAGCAACGGGACGCTTAATTGAGTACACTTTTCTAGCAAAGGAACAATTTCTTTGACGCTGGATATCTTTTGATCAGTTATCAAGACTTTAGCATTTTCAAACTCCACACACAAATTATTGTCGTTGGTGACGAAATGAGGAGACATGTATCCTTTGTCAATCTGTAGGGAAAGTATTCCTGAATAGACATTAAAATATGAAAATGAAAAAATAAAGAGAATATGTGAATCAGATATCACATGGCAAAATGTAAATAATACAGAGTGAGCAAGGGTCTCCAAAGTCTACACCCATAAGCTATATGAAATAAGTTTAGTAAATTGTAGTGAAAGTAGATATCGCAACTCGACCCATTTACCCAGAAATGGGCCGGTTTCAGCTATATTTTACTGATATACGGGTAAAAAAGGTATATTTTAGAAAATAACTACAAATGAAATGGGTCAAATGGCCCAACGGGTTGCATTGTTGCAAGTTTCCCAGAACGTATATAAGTGCTTTCAGCTTCCCAAATTGTTTTATTTATAAATAAAAACTATTGTTCTAGTAAGATAGTTTTTGTAATCTATCGAATACGATATTCAATTCTAATATTAAAAAAAAGTGAACAAAAGGGTATTTGTTGGCCAACCGCCCAGCCCAAACCTGTACTTGAAGTTACCCATTTGGCCCAAAATCCATTGTGACCCATCACCAAACCCACCAGCAGCCCAGCCCACTTTTAAAATACAACAATAACAATTTTCTAAAAAAATATAATATAAGTAGGAAATGAGATCTGCAGATCCAATCACCAGTATTATTGTTGAATTTCTATGTTGCAAAATTTTAAATACAACAATATCAATTTATAACTCTTAATCTCAAGTTATGTAACATTAATGGATTTTGTTTTTGGTAAAAAGAACAGAAAGTAAATAAAGAGGTCTGAATTCCTTCCAATAATCAGCAATTTAAGCTAGATTTTGTATATACGTGTAACTATCGAAATTTTTAATTCCATCCTCTAAAGATTACAACATATTCCATTTAGGATTAAAAGAAACTGCAATATTCCTAATCTCGGATTATAGTAAAATTTAAAGTTAGCAATTTGCACATTATCTTCATTATTACTTACTGACCAGCTGAGTTTGGTGGTTGGTACAAAATATTTTCTTAATGGATTTTTTATGGTATTCAAGCATTATCTTTCATTATTCAGAGTGTGTATTTATTTCAACTCAACTCCGTAAGAAAGTGCAAATAAATATATATTTACTTATATATTAATTTCTTAGGAGCAATTGTAATACTTGCCTTAATTCCTTCTTCAACAAGAACGGAAGTTTCACTTGATGATGAAGATTCAATAGAAATTATTCCATCATGACCGATCTTATCTATGGCTTCAGCAATTAAGTTTCCAACAAATTCATCATTTCCAGCAGAGATGGAAGCTATAGCTGCATAACATGAAGAAGCTTAGAGTCCTGTCTTGTTTAGTAAATAAAAGTGGCAACTTTAACCCATTTGAAACACGTAAATTTGGGTTGTATTTCATTGGTAAAATGAGTAAAAATAAAAAGAACTGTTGACGTTTGAAGCAGGCCGAATAGATTAAACCGTTAAACTAGGTCAAATTTCGCCTAACCTACAATCAAATGCTTAGAATGCTCATATCATTTTATTTAAGGGAAATTTAAGTATTAATTTAGTGATATAGTTTTTGTAACCTTTTTTTCTGCAAATTAACTGAAATGAACAAAAAGGGGTGGGCGGATCTGCCCGAACCCAATTTGACCCGAGCTTGGCTAGGCTTGAGCTCGGCTCTATTCACGCTTTGTTTCTAAAGCTCGAGCTCGGCTTGTGAATAATTTTTCAAGCTCGAGCTAGGTTTGTTTATTATTTATTAATTAGTTTAAATATATAAGTTAGTTATCATAATCTAAAAATATTAATAATTAATATCATGTAAATATATAAAATATATTTAATAAAAATTATAAATATAATAGACTCGTTTAGGCTCACGAGCCAGCTCGGGCTCGTTTACCAAACAAGCTTATTTTAGGCTCGGGCTCGGGGCTCTTGCTCACTTCGAGCCGATCTTGAGCAGCTTGGCTTGTTTACACCCCTACCCATTACCATACCCGCCCAAATTGGCAACACTATTAGAAAAAATAAGATGTGAGAAAGCATTAACCTTTTATATCATCCCTTTTACTGACAGGAACCGCTTTCCGCTTCAAAACTTTAATCAATTCTTTTACAGTCCTCTCCATTCCCTTCTTTAACGCAATAGGATTCGCTCCAAACGATACTGCCAATAATCCAGATTTGATCATTTCTCTTGAAAGAACAATTGCAGTGGTAGTCCCATCACCAGCTAAATCATTTGTCTTCGTTGCAACCTGCTAAAACAACTAATATATGAAACACTAATCTGTTAAAGGATTGCAGCAGTTTAGGGTCCGGTCAGCTTTGTTGTTACCTCTTGGATTAACACTGCCCCTGCATTTTCTACTGAATCAGCAAGCTCTATAGCTTTAGCAATCGTGACACCGTCGTTAATAACTTTAAGCGATCCCGATTCGGAAAGAACAACATTTCGACCTGTACAAAACACCATAACAAACAAATTGAACTAAATATGAAAATCAGGGAAGTATCTATGCAGAACACCAAATATTGCGTAAACAAAATGAATCGTTTATTTAAAATTGGATATTTAAAATCAAAATATGTAACAAGCCTGTCTACCTTTGGGTCCTAAAGTAACAGAAACAGCATCAGCAAGCTTATCAATTCCAGCAACTAAACTCTCCCTGCATTCTTTATCAAAACAAACCCTCTTCGCCCCTGCTTTGACCACCATCAATTTCTTGGTCAAACTCTGATTCCTCCTCCATACCACCCCACAAAATCTTTGCTTCAAAATTGAACACAAATGCACAAATTAAATCCACTGTAAACCCTAAAGTTCTATGGCCCTTATGGGTTCTACGATAATGGTCAAGTAATCGACTTTATTGAAGAATAAATAAAACCCATTTGATGTAATCTTTTTTATGGATTTTAGAAAGTGGGAATATAGAAGAAGAGACAACATACATGAATTGAAGAAGTTGCAGGACGGATGAAGATTGGTGGAGAAGATAAGAGAAACGATGACATCGGTGGATTCGTTGCTAGAAGAGGGTTTTGGGTTGTGAAATCGTTGCTCGGAGAGAGGTTAATTAAGGGTTTAAACTTAAAGCACTTGTGTATCAAGGGTTTATTTTTTTCATTTTACTACTATTAGTAGACTATCCGCATCAGTGAAAGGTTATCCTTTCTACAAATAGCCTAATCAGCATGCCACATCAGCTTTTCACTTATTCTTCCCACAAACACTTTTTACCCACAACAATAACATATATATTCTTCCCACAAACAACCTTATTTTATTAAATTTAAACTAAATAAAAAAAAGAAAGGACCCACCATTCTTCCCCAAGAATCCTTAACGGTGTGTTCCCGAGTTAAAAATCCCTCCCCTTCCCTCCCCTCCCCTCCCCTCCATGTCTTTCCAAATTGGAAAGACTATTTTCAGGCAAAAAAAACCCCATTTTCCCTCCCCTCCCCCTGTTAAGTGGATCTCTGGAACACCATTTTCCCTCCCCTCCCCTCCCCCTGTTAAGTGGATCTCTGGAACACAGCGTAAGAATGAACACCCTCTATGTCATCCTCTACAATACCCACTAATCCATCCCTCTCACAAATGCCCTCTACATAGGCCAAGAATCACCTACAAACATCCTTGATGTGGATAGTCTTATAATGCTTGAGACAGATGTTAAGACCTCAAAAAATAATAACTTTTCCTCCATTTTATCTATACTATATGTTATAAGACCGTAGGGTATGGTAGGACGAGAGTTTGGGACATGGGTTAACACGTGGATTATGGGGGCACCCAATACCGAAACTCAATTTCATAGGGGTATGGTGGGCCTGGCTGGGGTGGCGTGGCCAAGCCACATCATTATATTTTTTTAAATGTATATATATATATATATATATATATATATATATATGGAGAAGATCATGCGAGAACCACCTCTTATTGCGAGAACCAATGTGAACACAACCAAAAATGCCTAAAAATAGCTAAAAATCACACAAAATTTTTTTTTTAATATTTTTTATAAAAAAATCGCTACTTTTCGAAGCAAAAAAAAAAAAAAAATTTAAAAATATTTTTTTTTTAAATATTTTTTTTTTCTAAAAGTAGCGATTTTAACATAAAAAATATTAAAAAAAAAATTTAGATTTTTTTTATTCTTTTAGATTTTTTTAGGTTTTTTGGGGGTTTAGGTTTTCGGGGGGTGGGAGAGGGGGGTTTAGGTTTTTTTGCGGGGGGGGGGGGGGGGGGGGGGTTAAGTTTTTTTTAGGTTTTAGTTTTTAGCATTTAGCTTGGTGTGGGGGGGGGGGGGGGGGGTTAGGTTTTTTTTTTTTGGGGGGGGGGGGGTGGGGGGTTTAGGTTTTGGGAGGGGGGGTGGGGGTTAGGTTTTTTTTAGCTATTTTAGGTTGTGTTCACATTGGTTCTCGCGGTTCTCACAATAAAGGTGGTTCTCGCTTGAGCTCCTCCCTATATATATATATATATATATATATATATATATATATATATGTATAAACCATTAAAAACTACATAAACATAAATAATAATTATAAAAAACATAGTATCAAAATAAAAACAATCATTCTTCGTTTGAATCGTCGTCTTAGTCGGTTTCGAACCCAGGAATCGTTGAAACATAATCCACCAAATCAGATCGAAGGTTGTGATGTATATCCCTTGACTTGATCAAAAATTCATTTGTTGATTTATCTTCGTCTGTAACTGTTACGTTATCTGGTTGGGGGTCATCGTCATCATAGTAGGTAACGACCACTCTACCTTCATCCTCCAAAATCATGTTGTGAAGAATGATACATGTGTACATCACGTTTCCAATCTGATCCTTGTCCCATAGTCGACAAGGCATTGCCAATAATCGCCACCTTTTCTTCAAAACACCGAACGCTCGCTCGATGTCTTTACGTGCAGCCATTTGGACCCTGTTAAACTTTAATCTCTTTGGATCTATGGTACCGTGTTTTGTGAACGATTTTACGAAAACCCCCCACTCCGGGTAAATCCCATCAACTAGGTAGTACCCATACACGTACTCAACCCCGTTTACAAAGAAACTTCCTTTGGGTCCTATACCATTTACTCGATCATTGAAAACGGGCGAGTGGTTTATGATGGTAATATCGTTATGTGAACCTGGCATACCGAAGAACGCATGTCATATCCAAAGATCTTGGGACGCAACCACTTCAAGCATGATGGTTGGCATCCCGTGATATCTCCTCGTGTGAGCGCCTTGCCATGCGGTTGGACAAAGTTCCCAAGGCCATTTCATACAATCTAAACTACCTAGCATCCCGGGTAGCCCATGATAATCGGCGTGATGTTCCAATATTTGTTGCATGTCACCGAACGACGGCTTTCTCAAATATCTTTTCTTATAAAGTTCTAAAATACACGAACAAAAGTTGTGAAGACTTTCTCTAGCTACACGTGCAGACATTTTTAAATAGTCATCCATAATGTCCGAACTGTTGTCGTACGTTAACTGTCTAAGTGCGGTCGTGACCTTTTGCCACGTACTAAATCCTAATTGCCCGGTTACATCCGATTTTTGTTGGAAAAAACATACTTCTCCTCAAGATCCCTAGATATCCTTAAAAATAAGTTTCTACTCATACGAAAACGACGCCTAAACATTTTTTCATCATACTTATGTTCGGCTGAGAAATAATCGCTTACCAACAATGTAACACCCCGTGTTTCGGAAGTCAAATTCAAAGTCAAGATTGAAGTCAAAGGAAGAAAAGATTGCTAATTGCGATTTGTCTCTCCTTGCTCAATTCCTGTTTTGACTTCTTTGACTTGATTTATTCTATTTTGTTGTCGCGTTGATTGTATTATGTGGAGTATCTATTAATAATCGCATATTTATCGCTATTTATCGCATGATTGATCGATTTATCGCAACTGGAATTACGCATTTTGGTTATTGTTATACGTGTGTGTGTGCCTTATGTGTTACTTGTGCATGTTTATTTATGTTATATTGTGGTGATCAGTTGAAACGCAATCGAAACTCAATCGCAATCGAATCGCAAACGCTAAACGAATATGAAATAAGGGTGCTTGTATGTTGATATAGTAGTTGGGATTAAAAGTAATTTGACTAGGAAACTCCAGAGCCGGCTCCAAGGGCTTATGACTCTAGGCAAAGGCCTAGGGCCTCCAAAATCAAGGGCCTCAGAATTTATATTTTTTGTTTCATATACTATATTAGTTTTGGCCTACATAAACAAAGTGTAAGGCCCAAATATAACAGTTCTATTTTTTAAAAAAAAGGGAAACCTTTCTTGCAGCCTCCAACCCTCAACGCGCGCAAGTGTATCCCAAAAAAAAACTAATCATTGCTTGGATGTCTCAACTATCTATCTCAATTGCAGATTCTCAAGTCTCAAAACAGTAACAACTACTATTTTGCAACATCTACTAATCTTGTGTTGTGTATATATATTGATGATTGCTCAGCCCTACAAAATAATCCAGTTTTGCGATTTTAATCTTTAGTGTTTGTGATTTTGATTTGCTATCGAAACTTCTTATTTTGATTTGCTATTGAAACTATTATTTTGTGTAGTGTATATATATTTGGATTAGCTATTAAAATTAAAAGTATTATTATTTTGATTTTCATTTGAAACTTCTTAGTTTATATTTTTTTGGGTCTCAAGCCCGGGTAAAGGAAGAGGGCTTTTAGTTTATATTTTTTGTTGTTTGCATACCATTTTTGAAAAAAAAAATTATACAAATTAAAGGGCCCCCACTTTGTGTTTCGATTAGGGTCTCCAAAAACGTTGGAACGGCTCTGGGAAACTCTAACGCATCGAAACGCTCGCAATCGCAATCGAAACAGCAAAACTCGTCGCACCGAACACTCAAACAAGGTGACTGATCGACCAGGCGACCAGCCGAATGACCAGCCGTTCGATCGAGCCGCCGCTCGATCGGCCAGCTGTTCGATCGGACTGCCTAACCGATCGACCAGCCCCTCTCCATCCCTTTCCTCTTTGGGGAACCCTATAAATACCCCCCTGTCACCTTCAAACTTTCCACTTTTGGAAACTCTCTTCCGACCAGCTCATTTTCCTCACTTTTCTTCAGATTTCTCGCGATTCCGGTAAGATCTCGTCCTAAATCTTGTACTTCCTTAATCTACACGTACTCCTACACCTTTTTATCTTTTAAATCTTAACTTTTAACCGTGAAATCATCAAGATTCAAGGTGTTCTAGGATGACGTCATCATATGTTCTTGAGAACTTCATGTTTTGGCCTCAATCCACCAAGAACAACTTAGATCTAACCGATTTCCACATAAACAAACAAAGATCTTTCATAGATCTAAACATATTCACTATGAAAAATATTGAAAGATGGTTTTCCAACTTTCTTTCAACTCTTTTACACTCAATGCATTCAAAACCGATAGAATCGGAGCTTGTGCCGACTTACTACTCATTCTTATGGTTGTGTTGGTTCAAGATCTGGATTCTATCCACGAGACTACCGATTTCGGGTTAAACACGGAACACCGTCTCGAACAGTTAACTGGTCGGATTTGGGTGATTCATGTCCGATCAGGAGTACCAAGTATTGACGAGGTTTCTATTGCTTAATACGGTATCAAAACGTCTCGATAAAACGACAAACAATCAAAACAACCAAGTGTAAGACGAACGGAACGACCAGGACGGAATGCCGTCCGATCTGACTGTCAATCGATCGGGTTTGTAGGATCGTGTTTGCAACCCGAATGAGTCGGTTCAGAGGAGTTCTATCAAATACAGGTGCGGAAAACAAGTATTTGACGTGTAAACAGCTTAATCTTCACTTTAACACTGATTATATTGATATCTGAACACAAATACAATCAGTTTTCACACCGGCAACATTTCGGTATGGAATCACTCAAATGTTACCTATGATTTCGCTTGACCTTGACCTCCTATATATAGAGTATGAGATTTCGCTTCAGCATAACTCAAACGAAATCCTTAACATAGATATTCCTTCAAGCGAAATCTTTCTAACTCTCTCTCATTCTCTCGTTCTACGTGCCCTGATCTATTCTATCTAGTCTAAGACTCGATACAAGACGAAGTCGACAGATGTAGTGCACCAACAGACTCCCCCTCAGATGTTGACGAGTCGACTATCGAGTCACAATAATGCTGTGTCTTCACATCTTCAGTCTTGATCAGTCTCTGGGCTTTTCTCTTTCAATCAGCATCAACAGACTCCCCCTTGCAATGTGCTGGCATTCCTTCAGTTCTTCAGCATCATTTGCTTCAGGATCGTTGTCTGACTTTCACAATTTTGGCTTTTCAGAATCATCACTTCTCAAACTTTAAACCTGCATAAACTCTACCTCACAATAAATTTTACAATTTACACATTTCAAACATATAAACTTTCACTAACTCAGACTCTTCTCTAAAAATCTAATCAAAAAAATCTTTCAATCTCATGAACCACTTGAAGATTTGACAAAAATAATCAGTTTTAAACACAAACTCCCCCTCAAATCATACTCATCATGTTTAGCACTCGGAACTTTGAAAATCAGCTTTTCAATATCAGTTGTCTAAAATCTTTTTGAATTTTCCAAAATTTATGCTAAAACACACCGAAAATCTTTTTGAATTTTGAAATAACAGAAATAAAGTGCAGAAATGAACTATTTACATAAAATATTTTAGTGAGTTCGTGCAAGAGGATCATATCAGTTTTTGAGACAAATCACCAACACCGTTAAGCTTCATTTCATTTTAAGTTCTAAACAATTCACCTAGATTGTCAGTATACTGGTCCACTTAAATTTTCACACAAAGTTCAATTGATCCGAGATACGATAATAATGTTTTAAGCACTTGAACTTATCCGTGTGTCCCACTACTTGAATATTCTCCCGTATCCAGATCCCAATATTCAGTCTTACAGGTGAGTATACCACAGATGATATCTGTCAGGGGAATAAATTATAGTACGAGGGCCGTGAGAGCTCAGGTCGATACTCCCGTATACGCAGAGAGATGACGGCTTCGACTTTTGGTGTGTCCCCTTTAGAGGATCTTTTGCATTACAACAGCAGTGACTATCAATTTTATTGTTTCATCAATTTGCTGAGGGCGGCGCTATGTTTCAAGCAAGCAGAAAGTATTCTCCGGGGACTAGGCCATTGCTTCCGCAAAATCAGAAGTCCCGGGATAATACCCCAGATATCACTGAGCATAAAGACCTAGTATCTCAGAATAAGGGACCTTTCAAACAAGATTTCAGGGGTTACCTATATATCCAAGTTTGTGTTAACCCACAGAACAAGCAAGTTTGAAATTTAAGTTTATATCTAATCACAATCTACTAAATGTGCAAAAACCTACTGGCACATCCACAGTGAGATCGTTTATCACATTTTTACATTACATTTCTTTAGCATGTTGTGACAGTCCACTGATGTACTATCATTTCCTCTTATATGCAACAAAAACTCATTTTTAAATTTTATCATGTTTTTGTCTTTTTCAAATTTTCAAATGTTTTTGGATTTTCTGAAAATTTCTACTCCCCCTAAAATGCAAACACATTTTAGGAAATTTGAAATCAAACTGTACAATAAAATGACAACTGATATCGAATTACTTCAATTCGCCATCCACTTGGCATAAACAATCAGAACTCCCCCTATCACAAACCATTTTCTCATTTAGATCTCAAAACACTTAAGTTTGTTTTAATCAAAATGATTTTTCCGGAAAATGAATTTGTGTTGATTAACATTTTATGGGGATGTGGTTCATCATCTTGTTCATCTCTTGACATAGATAGTAAATCAAGTACAAATTAATGTCCCTGATTTACCATTTGCATTCAAGCAACCTCTAAACCAATTGTAAAAATTATCACATGTAAGATCAGAATTACCACAAACATTACCACTTGTAGGAATATTACGTCTACATCACCATTTTACCAATCAAAATGCCGATTCCTGCTTCTCACTTACCAAACTGGAAGCTCCGGTGTAGTCCTTCAACCTATAAACATTCAAACACTATCAAAATTTTTCAACTAAAATCTTCAAATATTAGAAAGATGCCGATTCCTGATCCACGATATAAACTTGGGATCTCCGGCAAGTCCACAGATTCATTGTTCATAGTATGAACCATCCCAGTCACGAACTAGGGATGGTTCAACTTTCTCCTTCATCGTCTTCTTCTCGTAAAACTCCTTCACTCCTTTGACCTTCCTGTCAATCATTTTTCCAAAAATATGTTTCACAGCAGGGTTAAAGGCTTTTTCAACATCAAAAACCTTGTTATCATCATAAAATTGATTTGATATCTCAACTTTACCAATTTTCTTTTTATAATTTTCAGCTCGAAGTGATGGAAAATTATCATCATTCACACTCGGTATTGAGTTATCACCTTTTACCTCAACCTGTGGCTCAACTAACTTTATGGAATCAGTTTCATCGCCAGAAGATAGCTCCTCTGATTTTGACCCATCAGAATCATCGCTAGAACTATCAACAGACTTCTTAACAACCCATTTCTGGTTGTCAAGATTTCCTCTTTTCTTGTAAAACCTGTTTGAACTTTCACCAATTTCAAAAGTCGAATTTTTGAACAATTTAGTTATGTCAATTGGTGGTTCAAACACAACTTCTTTTTCTTTCTGTTTACGAGAAACTCCCTGTTTTAATGGTATTGCCTTAAAACAATCTCTGGCAATATGTCCAACAGTGTTGCATTGGAAACAGGTTCTCGTATCTTTCCTTTGTCCAGCAAACTTCATCTCTTCTTGCTTCGTTGCAAGAAACTCACTATTTGACTGCCTCCAAAACTTTTTCTTTTCTTCCTCATCTCTTGATGTACCTGAAACAAATGTCATCTTTGCTTTAAAATCACGAACATATGTTTCATTTTTCTGTTTTTCTGTTGGAGTAAAACCAAGACCTTTCTTTTTGAAATTACGGTTAGGGTTTGGTTTCTTATGAAATCCAGAACCAGAACTGTAACCTTTTGTCTTGTTTAGTCTTTGTTGTACTCTTGAGGTGTATTTTTTAGGTTTATCAATAAGGTTTACATCTTTTAATTCAGAAATATTGATTTCTGTTAGTTTGAAAATCTTTTTGATCATCTCAGTTTTTACACCTCTTAGTGGAAATTCCTCATCAGAATATAATTTGTCAGAATCATTCAATGTATATGCAACTTTGAATGTTTCGTCACTCAAATTAGATTTTGATAACAGGAATTCTTTGTTGTAAACCCTTTTAACTGAAGAATTTTGACTGTTGACTGTCGAACTCGAACTTTCAGAACCAGACTTTGACTCTGACTCTGACTTTGACTCCTCAGTTTCATCTTTATCCAACACCTGATCGACGACTTTCTTAATTAACTCGGACTCATGATCAGTGTCAGATGATGTAAACACGACATCAATATTTTCTGGCAAATTGACTGATGACTCCGACTCCCACTGTAAATTTGTTGCTTTTTCGACTCTTTCCTGATTTGGATTCCTGGGCAAATATCCATTTTCTAGCGGGGGTGGACATTTGTTATAACTGACTTCTTGTTTCTTACCAGAATCCTTCTTGTCAGTCTTTTTCTTTGTATCATTCTTCTTCTTGTTCTTCTTTTCTGGAGTCTTTTCTTCAGTGTCTTTTCCATCATCCTTCTTTTCTTCAGTTACTTCATCCTCTTCAAATACCTTCATTCCTTCAACAGTCGGATAAATCCTGTCAATGACATAAGAAGTACATGAGTAACTTTTCAACAATCGATTTACTCTTTCAGTTTCAATTCTTTGCAACTCCAACTTTTGTTCTAGCACAGCACACTTCTCAATATAGTTGTTCACCACTTTTTTGCTTTGTCATAAAAGCTCCTTGAAGTGTTTTCATCGCTGTTGGTTGTTCTTCACTTGTTTGGTTGTACTGATTCATCGCTTTGTTCAACACATCGTAAGATTCCTTCAAACTATTCAAGTTATAGATCAGTGTACTGTTTTGCTTCTTCACAGCTTCACAGTTTTCACATTTCACCGGAATCTTTTTCGCATCAACTTCTTCATCAACTTTGAATTTTGCAACTTCAACCTTTACTTTCCTTTTGATCACTGGAATTTCTTCGTCATCACTGCTCACTGGAGTCTTGACCTTTTTCTTCTTGACGTAAACCTCCTCATCATCACTGCTGACTGGTGTTTTGATTTTTTTCTTTTTCTTTTTAACTTTATCATCATCACTATCACTTTCAGCAAGCAGTTTCATATCAGCATCAAATTTTCTCGCCCAATATTCAGTATCATCATCACTGTCTTCTTCAACTCGGGCTACAAAAACTTTGTGAGCTGTATCTTGATCAGGAACATAATCATCCCAAGTGAAATTTTCCCAACTAAATCCTTCAGGTAACTTTTCGTCGTCTTGATCTATTATCAAAGCACTACCATTAACTCTCTTTAAAGAATCTTGATTCACCGCACACGCTCTCTTTCCAGAATCTTCAATCACATCCCTTCCATGTGCAGTTTGTGCTTGATGTTGACGTTGTTGAGATGGTTGCTGAGCAACTTGATGGTAGATGGCCTTTCGATAGTAATCATTGTTGTTGTTAAACGGATTTTGAGCTCCACTTGCTTCGCGATTTTTGCACTCCCTCTTGAAGTGTCCTTTTTCCCTGCAACGAAAACAAGTGACTTTAGATTTGTCAAAACCTAAAGTAGAAGTACCAGCCTCACGAAGATCATCTCTTCCAGTGATTTGCTTGAATTTCTCAGCTCTCCTCAACACGCTGGCCAAGCACCATTTTATGTCCATCAGTTCCATCTCTTCAGCATCGATCTGGTCATAATCTTCCTTTGTCAGCATTGGATTCCCGATTCGACCTGCAACAAAACTACCATAGGATTCAAGAACAGTTCCCAATAAAGACATGTGACTCTTAGCAATTTCTGCTGAATATTCTTCATCATTTTCCAAATTCAGTACAATGTTGCACTGAAATTTCTTGCCATTCTTTGTTGTTGAAATGTTCGGGTCAAAAGACGGAAATGATGTGAAACTTGTTTTGCTGTTTGATCCTGATGATGAACTTCCAGAATCATTCTTGGTGTTGTAAGCAGTTTCTATTTTTGGAGATAGATTTGTAGATTTCTCATTCACCCCTGCTTTGTAATACAACCCAATATCCTGTTCACCATCGAAATCTTTCATCCGAATAACCTTTCTCTGCTCCATCTCCTGAGCTTCAATCTTTTCGATAAACTTGCTCAGTGTCAAATCTTTAAAACCTTTCTTGTTTCTTAGCATCATGAGATAAGTACCCCATGTTTCATACGGTAATGCATCTGATAATTTTTCAATCAATTCCTCATTGTCTTTAATGATCTTCAATCGTTTCATATTCGCCAACAGATTGCAGTATCTCTCAATTATTTGCTTAGTGTCCTCATTTTTCAATCTTCGAAACAAATCAAACTCTTTTTTCAGTAAAGACTTCTTGTTCTTAACCATTTCCTCACTGCCTTGAAACTTAGATCGTAAAGCTTTCCAAATTGAATATGAAGTTCCATTATGTTGCAATAGAACCAAAATATCTTCTTTCACAGCTTGTTGCAATAAACTCAGCATCATTTTCTCATCTTTGTATTTTTTTCTAGCATCAGCAGTCAGATCTTTAATCGGAACCACTTCTTCATCATCATTCATCGGTCGAACATATTTTGTCTCAACACATTCCCATGCATCAAGATAATTTGCTTGTACCCAGTTTTCAAACTTTTCTTCCCAACTCTTGTACTCCTCGATGTTCATGAGTTTCGGAGGTTTTTGCATTGTTCCCGTTTCGTTTTCCATCATCGTATTTTGTGCAAGAGAAATTGGAGTATTTGGGGTAGCGAATGCGTTGTAAAAATCCTCGTCCATGTTTTATTTACTTTCAAGCAAAATGATCAAATTTTGTTTTTCAATCGAAATAGTCAATCAAATAGTTTCAAGCGAAATATTCTGTCAGTCCTTGAAGCGAAACTATCAATTCTTTGAAGCGAAATTGTTCAAGCGAAATTTGTCAAGTAACAATTTCTGAAGCGATTGCCCTGAAGCGAAATAGTTGAAGCGACAACCCTGAAGCGAAATAGTTGAAGCGACAGCCCTGAAGCGAAATAGTTGAAGCGACAGCCCTGAAGCGAAATAGAATTCTATTTGAAGCAAAATCTAGGTGTCGCTTGGAATTTCAAGCGAAATCCTCTAACGAAAATTGATATGTTCAAGCGAAATCCATTCGAACTCCAAGAGTTTTAGAACACCGAACGGATTGCCACCCGATCGACTTGCACTTTGGCCCCACACTTAACCTTCAAACTCCAAGAGTTTTAGAACACCGAACGGATTGCCGTCCGATCGGATTGCCACCCGATCGACCGACCATCCGACTATGTGATGTTTTGGAACTTCAATACTTAAACGAATTTTCAACATGTTCAATGCCCATGTGTTGCCACCCGATCGAACAAACCGTTCGATCGAGTAACAACCTGCAGTGAACTTGTCCTTGCGGAAGTGCCCAACCTATCGGACTGTCGCCCGATCGAACGGTCGTTCGATCAATCGACCTGAAGGATAGAGGTACTTCTATGTTTTCAAAATACTACAACGAAAACTTCAAAAGACAAGCCATCATACACAAACACATCCTTCCCAAAGGAAGTAACCATCCACTCGAACGGTCATCTGACCGGACGGCCGTCTAAACGGACTATCACTCGAACGATCGGAGGACTACCATCCGATCGAACTGCTGTCCTACCCACTTGCACTCTGTATCGTTTTACGCGTCGCTTATCGTTATACTATCAATCTGTTCAGGCTAACCGTACTCTCTAGCGCTCCCTTCAATCCATCAATCGATGTGAGTATACTCGATCCCTTTTTGCTTTACGCACTTTTGGGTGTTACATACGTTACTTATACGAAATCACATCGAACACACTACGCAATACTTTAAACGCTAACCGTTATCGCATGTATACGTGACTTAATGAATGCTTGTTTGTTATGTTTACACATGGAATGCTGTCTACCTTTCTTAGCAACGATAGTACTATTAGTTTGGACTCAGCACCTGTTCACTCAGGGGTTGTTAAGGACAATTACCTACATGGCTCACAGTGGTGAGTGTGTATCGCGAACTGCCTTGGGCAGTCAACCCGCAGTCATTGGTATCGATAGGTTCATGTCGATAACTAACATGCTTCATTTTACACTGTGTACGTGCTGGTTATGCGTAACGATTACGAACTCTATATGCTATTATCAAACTTGTATGCTCACCTTTACACTATGTGTATTGACTTTTACTTTAACGTATGTGACAGGTGCTTAGGATGCTTATTTGCTTACTTTGCTGTGACATCGAGGCTAGGAAAGACCTAGGTCAACAATAAACAATTGTCTGTAATAAAAATTTGAGTTGTCGGAATAGAACAATTTGACTAGATCTTTTCTGTAATAATTGTATTATCATGTATGACATGGTATGGGACGTGTTGCTTTAAATACTTGGTAAATATAGTTGTTATGGAAACTTCTGGACAATCTGTTTCGCTCAGTGCCATGCCCCGATGTTTCCGCCATCGGTTGGGGTGTGACAAACAAATTGTTAGCGGTGTGCCGTTCACGAGCGATGTACCTCCTCCGTTTAGGTTTCGAAGTCTCTTCCTCATCGTGTTCCACGATAGCTTTCAGCACCGTCGCGATCGTTTGTAGAAATATTTCCGCACCATCGTCAGATGATGATGATGATTCACTTGAACTTGAAGAATTCATGGCAAGATTGTGTTTTATGTGTTTTATATTGTGTGAGAAAAATGTTAAATATGTTAGGGTATTTATATAGGAAAAAAGTTTTTTTTTTAAATTGATGCCCAACAGCTAGCCCAAACGGCTAGTAGTCTTGGCCAACGAGGTTCCGCCATGTCATGTTCTATAACAACCCTCCTGAATTTTTCCGACACCCTAATATATTTTAAATATACCCCTATATGCCCTAAAATACACCCCGTATATGAAAACCGAGCCCAAAATACGATATAACATTAAAAATAAAATAAAAACAATTTTTTTAGTCGCTCGCGGGCCGCGTAGAAGTAAGCACAAGCTTACGCGGGCCGCGACAGCCCCAATTTCAGGCGAACCCACAGGCCGCCACGTGTCGTGATCATGTCAAGGCTAGGGGTGGTGACCGGTCAAGGCTAAGGTCTACGCCCCTATGTCGCGGGCCGCGTAGACCTAAGCTGAAGCTTACGCGGGCCGCGTGAATCACGAAATCATGCCCTATAAATGGGAGAGCTCAGCCTTCAGTCCCGAATCGCACCAAAACATTTTCTTTCTCTAAATTCTAAAGTATAGGCATAATTCTCGGGTATAATATCCCCCTAAATAACGAAGTTCTGATCCGTTGTAAGTATCGTAACCCCTGGATACGTATTAGATACTCTGCCCGATTGATCTAGGGTTCCGTAACGGCTGTCGTGGTTCTGCCCGACGTAGTCGTTGGAATGCCGTCTCGGGGAGGGTATTACTAATGTTAAAATGGGTTATTATACTAACATGTATGCCTTTGTGTAAATTATAGATAATTCTCAGGAAATCCTTACAAAAAACTGTTGTGGGTGGAATTTTCTAACCTATATCCCGAAATTATATCCTGACTTTATATGTCTATTTTCGCTGCCAGGATACTGGACCAGGATATTGGTAACATCCTGCGAGGGTATCCTGCGTGCTGTTAACAATTTGCTTTGGCTGCAAGGTACAAACGGTCATGAGGCTTGGTCTCCCTGAAGAATAGGTCAAGGTGGTTACAAGAAAGACGTTTGAAGCTTGGAGAAGGGGTTTACAACGGTCAAAAGGGAATATTCACAGGATCCCGGAATTTTAGCATAATATCCCGGATTTTTAGCATAATTAGTTAATTCTTGTAACTATATAAAGGGGATGCCAGATCCATAGGACACACACTTCGAGTTCACCTACTCATTCACTCTCTTTTCTAGCAGTAATCACGCACTAACACTCGTCACTTACAATCATTGTACCACTTAGTAGCGATCTGAGCATTATCCTGCACTGTATCCTGGTTATTCAAGCAATAAGAAGAACAAGGCAGCCGACGATTGTCAGCTCCCGAGGTTTTATGCCGGAGATCTAGATTGATCAAGGGCTTTCCTCGTACATCACGTGTCAACCTTTACATTTTTGCTCATTGTTTGATTATAGATACAGCTCGATATCCTGAGTCGTATCCTGATAACTGTTTTTGCAAACTAACAAACCAACATATTTTTCACAAAGTATTACTAGCACACTACCTCACAAAACTAATTTGATCACTTAATTTCTTAGGTAATTTTTGACCAAAACAATTTGGCGCCCACCATGGGGCCAATGGTGCTATTTTTAATCAACACTTTGTTAAAATCATTACTCGGTTTTCTGTTTTCGAAATTCTTTTCAAAACTATTTCTAATGGCTTCTCAATCGAATTTGAACTCTTCTTCCATGTCTGTTTCAACCTCTGTTGCTGCTGGTTCATTCCCTCCTCCACCTTCACAAGTTCAAACTTTTCAAAGGAGAAATGAAAGCCACACACCGAGAGAAATTCCTGCTGCTCAGAATGTTTCTAGATCTAGAAATTCAGGGAGAACCCATATCCTTGCTTCTAATGACGAAATTCTGTCTTTGTTTGGTAGTATACAGGAACAAATGAAGAGACAGTAAGAAACTAACCAGACGATCATGAAGGATATACAACTCTTGAAGTCAAACTCCAGGAAACCTGTGGAGGATACAACTACTCCTCTACAGCCCAGGATGCTGAACTTTAGTTCAGCAACATTTACCAAGGATAACCAAGGCAACATGATCCCGAGTCAGTCCCGGAGCAACATGCTGGATATACCATCATCCGCCAGGATATCGACCGTGAGGGATCAAGGATATGGCCCAGGATATGGTCCAGGATATGGCAAAAGTCAACAGGCTGGTAACATGTTTGCCAATATCAGTATCCCTGCTACTAATAATTCTGATTCTTTGCAGGATATAGGTGTAACACCAGCATTGACCAGGGAACTTCAAAAATTGAAGGATATGATATCAAGTGTTCCTGGAGTAGTGCAGCCTATACCGGAAGTATCCCAGGATAGTCACATGATATCCCAATTTGCTCATCCAATTTGTGATGCTGAAATTCCAAAAAGATTCCAGACTCCCAGCATGAAGTTGTATGATGGGACGACAGTTCCTGAGGAGCATATTGCCCAGTATAGGGAAAGGATGGACATAAATCCAATCCCACCAGAACTTAAGGAAGCATGCTTATGCAAAGGCTTCGGTTCAACTTTAACAGGATCGGCCTTAAAATGGCTTTTAAATGTTCCACCTTATTCTATTACATCATTTTCTCATTTAGTTAATTTGTTTATCAGTCAATTTTCTTGTAGCAGGAGCTTTGAGGAACTAACAAGTGATCTTTACAGGATAACACAAGGATCACGAGAATCCCTAAGGGATTATGTTAACAAATTCAGTAGAGAATCCCTGGATATCAGTACAAGCATTCAAAATGGGGTTACGAAAGGATTGTCAATTTTATCAGGATCTTGTAATGAATCCTTGCAGGAATTTAGATGAAGCTCGGAATAGGGCTTTGAGATACATAAGGCTTGAAGATGACAAGAAAATGCATGAGAGGATGAAGACGTCTTCAACATATGAATGGACAAATAGGAAGTCAGAATCTTCCTACAAATAGTATCGTTCAAAGCCATATGCTAAGAACGATAATAAGAGAGTGAATGTTGTTGAAGATGAGGACGATGAAGAATATCCTGAAATCTCAGAGTATTGTTTTTTTGTAAATGTTCCTGAGTTAATGTATGCTATGCAGGGACTGGGGGACAAAGCTAGGTGGCCGAAAAAGAATCCAAGGAATACAGATTGGAAGGATAAATCTAAATGATGTGCCTTCCATGAAGACTTTGGGCACATGACAGATGATTGTATAGCCTTGAGAAAGGAGATAAGCTACTTGCTGAGCAAAGGATACTTGAAAGAATTCCTCGGTAGAAAGAAGAAAGCCCAGGATACTGACCAGGATCCTGAGAGAGCTGCATCTCCACCACCAGATGCCAAGATAATTAACTTTATCTCTGGGGGATCTAACATATGTGGAACTTCTTACTCTATAGCTAAGAGGCATGCCAGGAAGGCTAAGGAGGAAATAAGAGATAAGCCCACAAGGATGACCATGCTTACGGATGATAAAGTCATTACTTGGTAAAGGGTCACGAAGGTCAGCAGTATCCTGTCTATTATGTTAGTAAAAGTTTACTAGATGCTGAGACTAGATATTCACACTTAGAAAAATTAATATTAGCTTTAGTTATGGCATCGACTAAACTTAGACATTATTTTGAAACACATAGAATTCCTATTAAATCTAATTATCCTATTAAAAATGTGCTTAGGAAACCTCAGATGTCTGGTAGGGTGGCTAAGTGGTATGTTAAATTAAGTGCTTATGTCTTAGTTTACGAACCTATAAAGTCTCAGGCTCTAGCGGACTTTGTGGCTGACTTTAGTAATGATTTACAAGAAGAAGCCGACCTAGAAGTGCAACAGCTAGGTGAAAACTCAGATATTTGGACATTAGATACTGATGGTGCATCCAATGTCAGAGGGATAGGCTTGGGAATATTAATAAAATCGCCACAGGGGGACATACTACCCCAGGCTATTAAATGTGAATTTCCTGCCACTAATAACGAAGCAGAATATGAAGCTTTAATTGCAGGATTAGAATTGGCTAAGAGTATGAATATTAAGAATTTGCAGGTATATGTTGATTCTTTGTTAATTACTAATCATTTTAATGGATCTTATGCAGTAAAATGTGAAAAATTAGCTGAATATCTTGAAATTGTCAAGAAATTAGCAGGATATTTCGATGTTTTTACACTTGAACAGGTACCCAGAGAGGATAATGTTGAAGCTGATGCGTTGGCAAATCTAGTATCATCAGTCAGGATACCGGAAGGAACCCAAATACCAATATTGCATGTCCTATATCCTGCGACGGATTCTTAGGATAAGGAGGTGATAAGCGTTCAGGATCCTAATGATGAGTATCCCGAGGAGGATCCTAAGTCCTGGATGGCTCCAATCATAAGGAAGGATACATCCCAAAGGATAAGAATCCTAAGGCCTTTAGAATGAAGGTATCACGATTCACTATTATAAATAATGTTTTGTATAAGAAATCTCTTGCAGGTCCATATCTGAGGTGCTTAGAGGATCCTGAAACCAAAGAAGTGCTTCAGGATATACACGAAGGGGATTGTGGTAACCATACTGGGGGCAGGTCCTTATTCTCAAAAGTATTAAGAACATGATATTATTGGCCAACCATGAGGAAAGATGCTGCAGAATATGCTCGAAGGTGTGATGCATGTCAAAGACACAGTAATATATTACATCAACCGGCTGAGCCACTTTATCCTATAGCTTCCCCTTGGCCATTTATGTAATGGGGAATGGATATAGTAGGAAAATTGCCAAAGTCTCCAGGAGGAAAGGTCTTCATGTTGGCAATGACTGATCATTTCTCCAAG